>LZPO01097308.1:28280-58038 GCA_001675575.1 Neotoma lepida | reverse complement strand
TTTAGGTCCTCACTGGCCTTGAACTTGACCCAGCAAGCCCAAAGGACCTGCCTGTCTCCTCCTCCCTAGCGCTCAGATTACAAGCATGCATCACTATGCTCTGCTTTTTCACATGCCTTCTGGCCATCAACCTCAGGTCTCATACTTGCAAGGCAAACACTTTACCAACTGAACAATACCTCTGGAATCCATCTGGATCACTTCCCACCGCCTCCTTCAGACATAAGCACTAGAAATAAGCATTTGCTGTGTCCTTCATCTGAGTTCTTTCACACACCTGTGCACAGCTCACATTGCCCTCTGATGCTTTTGGTATTGCTAGCCACAAAAGAGTTAACTTCCAGGAAAGAAAAGAGCTCAAAGCTTCAGGACTACAAGGGAGTCCTAGGGTCTGCTGAGTACTCCTAGGGCGAAGGAGGTTAGAGCCAAGTGCGGTTCCACAAGCCTTCTGTCACCCTTGCAGCTATAAACTCCCCATTCTAAGCTCCTAAGTACTGACTGCTTAACAGATCAAGGGAGGAATGTGCTTACACATATTGGGCCTTGTGTTAGAAGGGGAAAAATACATTAGCAAAAAATGTACAGGGGAGAAAACTCAGTCAACAACAAAACAGCCAACCCAAGAATGCTTTGCCACCAACACACACCATGTGCCCATGGNCTGTTCAAACTGCATCCTCCCCTCTTCACTAAATGCTCAGGGTTTCTGGTATTTATCATGAGTCTCCTATCTGTTCTCCACGTCTCCTGGAAGCCTAGTGGTGATTCATAAATTAAGTCAGACTTTCAAAGCTTCACTGTCTCTGACAACTTGCTTGAGACCACACAGAGGACTGGCTCATGTGTCCATTTAGCTACGGTTTCCAGAGTGTCCACTCCAACGCCANGCCTGGCTATTGTCACAGTAGAGCAAAGGTGTTGGCTTCTCTCAGTGCAGGCTCACTGCTCTCTGGAAATTCAGCTGGGTTCTCTTAGAGGCTAAAACTTTACAAAGGGATGGGAATGTTTAAGGACATAAAAGGAGATTTTCTTTTGATTGTTTTTATTTTGTTTTAGGAGACAAGGTTTCCTATAGCCCAGGCTGGTTCACAACTCACTACATAACAAAGGATGACCTTGAACTCCTGATTTTTCTGCCTCACTCTCCCTCATGCTGAAATTACAAGTATGTATTATATGCATATTATATACTTAGCTTAAGAAAGCTGCTTTATGAGCTCCACACTCCACCCCCACCAGTGGAAGGCAAAGCCTAAGAGCAATGTGTGAGTGTGTAAATCCTTAATCCCTAAGAGATATCACATTTGATATGACAACATTTGTCATTTCCACTGTGGCCAGCATGTGTCATTCAGCACGCACATGCTGGTTGGAACTAGGAGATGCAGTATCATGACAANGACTAGTATTATTGAACTTCTGAGTCTACCTATCAGCTCCATCAGGAAGTCCTTTTGAACTGGCCTTGCTCTCAAAGATGAAACAAATTGGTTCCATAAGGAATATAGTCAGCATGTAGTTGTTATTCTGAAAAATATTAATTCATTCTATCAACAAATAGCATGCATGTGAGTGTGTGTGAGTACACACCAAGTGTCTGTCAGGCAGTGAGAGATGAGGTCTGCAAAGGAAGTTCTCAGGAAAAAGCATGAATTGTGGAGGTCAAGTTTCAGTGTACTCTTTACACCTGAAGTCAGGTCACAAGCAAAAGGAAATCATTAAGTGGATATTCTTACAGAAATTGCTGTAATGGTTTTNGACACATTTTGCAGAAAATCACANGAGTTTAAAATCTTTGTGGATGGTGATGATGGTGATGGTGAAGGAGGAAAAGAAAGGGGAAATATATGCAAGGAGACTGAAGTAAAGCTGGTGGTCACCAAAAATGACTAACAGAATATCAACCAATTGTAGGCCAGACTTTGTTCTAAGTCTTCATGAGTATGGCATAATTTAATCCTTTNAGTAATCTTGACTTTGATCCAGTGGTTATCCTCATTTTACAGGGGACAAAACTCAGACTAAGAATGTTTAAATAGCTACCATGTTCCAAGTACTAGAGCCAAAATCCAACCTAGGGCACCTACCTAACTCCACAGTTAAAATTTATGACCTTAAACAAATACTGCTGGGAAACCACCTTTTACCATTATCTTCTTCTATATTAACAATGCTCCAGGATAATTCTAGGTAACCACGTATGAAGTAATAGCCTTTCCAGACTCCCTTGCAGCTATGGAAGGCCATGTGACAAAATTCTGGCTTTGACAATGCTAGAGAAATTCCTGTCTCTCTCTTTCCAATCTTACCTGCCTGGGAAAACTGCCTGGAGGTATTGCAGTCACAAGCTAAGGCTCTGGGGGAGAACTGCAACAGTCATGGTATCTAAGCNCCTTTGATCACAACCTGAGCTGCCTACTTTCAAAGCTTTTGTAGTAAGAGAAGAATCAAGGCCTGACTGGACAAGTAGGAGTCAGAGTCAAGTACTTGCTGATGTAAATAACATGGAATTTTCTTCTTCTATCAGCCACTGCAACCAAGGATGTCAGATGGAGGACCAGGTCATGGTATAGCTACAGGATCAGCATCAAAATTAAGCTAACTGTTAGAAAGTTGTTGCTGTTGTTGTTGTTGCCTTTCTTCTTCTTCTTCTTCTTCTTCTTCTTCTTCTTCTTCTTCTTCTTCTTCTTCTTCTTCTTCTTCTTCTCATCCTCATCTTCCTCCTCCTTCTTCTTCCACTTCTTCTTCTCCTTCTTTTTCTTCTTTTTTTCCCAACAATATAGGCATTCAAGTAATTATTTCAGTTAAAAGTCCGAAAAAGCAAGAAAGGAAACAATCAGCAAAAATTTCCATGAAAAGAAATATAAGCAACATCTAGGGGTAAGGCTCTTTCCAAGTCTTTAGACTTAGTATTTTTATTAGTTTCTAATGACTACTATAACAGCCAGAGTTACAGGGCTTAAAATAACACAAATTTATTCTCTCCTGATTCTGGAAATCAGAAGTACAAAATCAGTGTCACTGGACTGAAATCAATGTGGCAATAGAGCTGGTCCTTCCCTGCTGCCCTAGAAGGAAATGCATTCCTTGGCTCCTGCAGCTTCTAGAAGCCACTGACATCTTGATTGAAGGCTGCATCACCCCTCCTCCTGGTGCCTCTGCCATCACAAGACCTTCTTTCTCTTCAGTAGGCACACTCTGCTATGCCTCCCTCTAATATGAAAGTTTGAGAAGCACTTAGAGAGCACACAGATTATCGGAATCTTCTCCCTACCCCCCAGTCCCTAANATGACCACAGCTGCAAAGTCTCTATTGCAAAGTGACATTCCTGAATTCCTAGCATTAGGATCTGGACATAGGANCCATGGCTCCCTTAGTTGATTATTCTGTGCATTTGCTCCACAAGTGTTCACTAAAAAAAACAGGCATTGTGCCAANGATAAAGGGGCAGCAGATAAACAATGTTTCTTCCTTGCTTCATATGCAAAATGCCTTTAATAACACTGACAAGACTCCTGGCCTGGACCCTGTCCAGTAGTCTTCACATACAAATACTAACAACAACAACAACAAAAAAAAGATGAATGCAGTGTCTAAAGGTAAGAGTTACTGATGAATTTTAACTATTGTCTGACAAAGATATGAAGGACAGCTGTTACAGGGAATGTTGAAGAAATGCACCACATGGTAAGAAATGGGTAAGAGAAAATCTGGAAGCTCACAATGAGGAAGAACCTGGGNGACTCACAAACATACCACACAAGTGGGGTTCCCTGAGAATTGTGGGAAGGAGGAGACATGTAGGATTGTGGGAAGAAGTGAGGTTTGCTGAGACCTGTGGGAAGAAGTAGGGTGGGAATTGTGGGAAGGAGTGTGGTGGGAATTGTGGGCAGGACTGTGGTGGGAATTGTGGGCAGGAATGAGGTTTGCTGTGACATGTGGGAAGAAGCAAGGATTACTGGGAACTGTGGAAAGACAATTTCTCAATGCTTTGATCTGGACTAAGAATGTCCCCTTCTGGCCACAAACTGAAGCAAGCCCAACATACTGGAACAGCATAATAAACAGAGCAAATAGCTGAGGCCATACAGGGAGCCGTCTTTGGGAAGGGCGCCAAATTGAACTCTCTTGTAACTCAGGGGACCTCTGTGGATGCCACAGACAGGATTCTGAAATAGTTACTGCCACATGGGAAAGCAAATTGTCATGAGAACCCCAACCCCCTGACTAGCCAACATAACANTCTATGAAACTACTTTTAGAATGAACTGGACTCACCCTGTCAGAATCTTCTACTGTAAAATACCCGGGGTTGGCATGAGTATTATTACCCACAACACACATCCCCAAATCCTTCTTATCTCAAGTTTTCTTTTTTGTCACTTATCCTATTTTTGGAAGAAAGAAGGAAAAATAAACTTTTGATTAATTATAAATGCACTTAAGCAACACAGATATGAATTACTAGAAGATAATTACTTTTGAAGAGTTAAATGGTAACACATAGATGCTTTACACAGTCTATATATAAACACAGCTCGAACCAATTGTGGGTGTGTAAGCCACAGTGGAGGGCCCATGTGAGGGACATCTGCACTGGGACCTGTTCCCAATCAACGGAAAGCAATTCTTCTTGGTGGTCCGACCACTTAACTTAAACAAGAAGGCTTGAGCCAACTTCTATCAATAAGCCCTTCTTCCAACCAAAGAAAAAGGAAAATTAAAAAAATGAGAATTGGCTACTGGTTACGGCAATGTTGTGCCACAAGGTTAATTATGATGGGTTTTAGGTCACTGGCAATTTCTCATTTCAAATTAACTTGAACCATCAACCCTCAAGCATGGATTGTTTAATGTGGTCTGTGCAGTACCCACAGTGTTCCACGGACACCCAAGTGGTGGGTGGGTGCCATTCTGTCCTTGGATCATTACTGAAAACAAGATAGGGCTTGCCATCCTTTAAAAANGAAATTAAAAAGAAAAGACAAAAAAGGTAAAAAAGTACAATAGCTCCTGAATTCAAGATCCAAGAACACTGCGGACACGGGAACCTGGATGGGCTGGTGACTTTGAATTAGTTCAAGGAATTGGAATTTATTTTTTATTGTCATTATCATTATTATTTTTACTTTTAGAACTTAGTGGNGAATTTTGAAATACCCCTACAGTTGTGAGAAGACCAGTATCTTTTCCCATACTGTCCATAGCTTTTCTTGCATGTTTATTTCCCTCCCAAATACTCCCAGAACTCACCTGGAGGCTAGTGGCTTTTTTCCTACTGNTTATTATGAAAGGGAGCTAGAGGATGCCAGTTTACTTCTCGTTTGCTATTAACAGTGTCTCCCTGGTCAACGAGGCTCAGCATCATAGTTGGAGGNTCCTACTTGCCATAGGATAACTTACTTCCACAGATGAGGGAAGCAAAGGACCAAAGAATGAGCAGATGGTTAGAAACAGACTTCAAACCCTGTCCTAACAGAGATTAGCCTGGAAGTCAAGAGGACCTGAGAATCCACTAAGGCAAAGGACAGGAATTCAGATTCCCAAGTGGGTGGGACAAGTAGCTGGGTCTCACTACCCTGTGCTGCTAAGTTATCTGCATGTTTAAATTGACAAGAAAGAAAAGGAAAGGGAAAGGGGAATGAAAACAAGAGAGGAGGGTAGAGAGGGAGCAAGGAAAATGGAAGTTAAGAAAATAGGGTTTTTCCAGTGTTGGTGGGCATGCCTGTTGGTTCCATCTCAGTAGAACGAGACTTGAAGATATTCATCAAAATCCTTTGATCTCAATTCCAAGGAACCAATCTGTTGACCCCATTCCCACTGACCCTTCAACCACTGATGACACATGGCTGACCTAAAATCCAGAGAAGACTGCCCATNGTGACACCGTTTGTAATTGCAGAACAATGGACACATCCAACGGTACATCAGCAGGGAATACTTCAACAAATTCTTGGACAGCTCTGCAAAGGACTACCATGAAGGGGTGGGTGTGTCTGTGTTATCTGCCTGTGTACACTGACAAGAGAGAGTCTATGGGCTTGGCAGTGATAATGGAGGACAAGATGCATGCTGGTGTGAAAGACAAATCCATAAGCACTGTCTCCAACAGGGCCAGCTTCTAAAGATGGTTTTCAATCGCTATATTTCAGTGACGGGAGGAAAAAATGTTATCTTGATAGTAAAGGATTTAAATTTATTGCATAGCTGAAACTGGTTACTGAATTGAAATTATAAAGTAATGAATCATTTCCTGAAAAAGTCAGGCCATTAGTAATGCCACTGTATGACGAACTACTTAGAGATGTCAGAAGGAAAGAGGGGGAGTAGAGAGAAAGGGTGGGGGGCTTCTGTCTNGAAAATTATATCTAAATGTAGATACTTTGAAGAAGACAATAAATCTACTTTTAAACAAGAAAAGAAAGCTGATCATACTTTAAGATCACTGTGAGAAGGGCTGGAGAGATGGCCCAGAATTTAAGAGCAGCTGTTGCTCTTCCAGAGGACTGGAGTTTGATTCCCAACACCCACATGACAACTCACAACTATCTGTAATCCCAGTTCCAGGGGATCCAATACTCTTTTCTGACCTCCATGGGCTCTGAACATNCATGTGGTGCACACACATATGTGCAAACAAAACACTCATATGTATAAAATAAAAATAAGTAAATCATTAAAAAAGAAAGAGTATTATGAGAGACTAGTAAATCTGCTAATTTCTCCTCAGTTGCATTTGAAGTAATTCTTCTATAAGTACCAACAAAATCTACATTGCTAAACATTTTCTTTATAGGGACTNTTGGGGGTGGTCCAGTTCTCCAGGCTTTAATATGCTGCTGAGTTAGATCCTGACCTACTTTCCTATCTCAAGGCACAACAGCAGAGACAACTTGACCTAAATCTTTGTCTAAGGCCCTACATTTCCAACTTGATGGCCTGTCTGAAAACAAACAGATGTGGATGAAACTAGGGTGATCTCATAAACTGACTTGAGGTGTCAGTTGGTATTTCAGGTTCTAACTACTTATTCTTCTTGGCTGCTTTATTGATAAATCTAGATAAACAGGGGTCCCTAAACTCCATCAGTACGGAACATCTNCGTACTACAGATTCTGAGGCTCACACGCAGTCATGTCCTGGGGAACAACTTACCCCTGGGACTACAACTTACTAAAGTATCTCTCTCCTACAAACAAACGTACTACATGGCACAATCTTTGGGAGACNTTAANTAACTCATAGACCCAGTCGCATGGTCAATGTACCCCAGCCAAGGGCCTTCCTGAGAGTCACTCTAGAGCCTGGGCTCTTCTGACACAGGTAAGATAGGACACTTTCCCAGATTTGAACAAATCTTAGAGACTCCTCTCACACGCACTTAGGTTCCTGTTAAAGCAGAACATTGGTGAAAACTCAGTTTAGCTTTTATGGTGTAATACTAATAAAGGGAAAGGAAGAGAGGGAGTGGGGAGATGATTCAGAGGAGGAAAGCCCTGTAATCCCAGCTCTGGAGGGTGTGGTCAGAAAAGAACAATGTGAGAGCTGAAATGATGAGATCCAGGCTCTGTAAGAGAGGTACTTTCCCAAAAACTAAAGTGGGGGTGATAGCCAAAGACTTACTGCCCATGTGCATGCACGGATGCACACACACACACACACACACGCCAAAAGCAAAAAAACAAAAAGCAAAAATAGGAGGGAAAAAAGCATAAGGAGGAGGAAGTAAGAAAAGTAATGACAAAAGCTAACATTTCCTGACCACTTACCTGTTGCAGGGACAGTGTTTAGCAATTTACATGTGTTTTCTCACTTGGTCTTTGCAGACTCTGAGGCAGGAATTAGTATTAATCCCATTTTCTAGGTGAGCAATCCCAGGCTCCTAAGAATGGAGCGAACTGTCCAGATCTCACAAATAGCAAGGTGCAGACAAGAAAACAAACCCAGGTCTTCCTCAGCCTCAGTCTTCCAGAAGCCTGTACTTCTGATGTCCCATCTACACTGGGGAATGTAGTTTTTTTCCACATCACCCCTTCTGGCAAAGCACTTCTTCTCATATCTAATTCCAGATCTTATAGGCATTACAGGCCAGTCCTATAAGTCACTCATGACCAGCCCATATGGAAAGATGGAAAGTCCCTGGAACTCTCTAGGGCTTCTCTGTACCATCTCTGGGCCTTTCACCTCATTGGGTTTAGTTTTCTACTAGGCTGTAAGAATAAGCATCATGAATTTTTGTAGTTTTTGCTGCACAGGTCTCTACAGACACCCCGCCTATTGATGGAAAAAAAAAGTTGTCCTGAGCCAGCCCAATAGACGGTGTCCACAGTAGAACCAGATACATTTGGTAGAAGAATTGAGCCTCTTAGGAGTTAAGAAAGATACATTGCACTGGTTAAAAACAAACCCAGAAGAAAAGACCATGTATTCAGCCTATAATGTGTGCATGTTGATCTGACTCCAGCAGTCTACTTGAAATTGTCATACTGTCTCTTAAGAGGAAACTAAAAGACATATTTTTGTGGCATTGAATGGAAATCACTCCTTAATATGGTTCTAAACTGACAGGCTTACAGCATTTTTTCCAAATTATCTACTCAAAGTCATGGGGGCTGCTGTTGGCAGACTCCCTACTCGAAGCCATAATTAGCAGAAAATGGAAAAATCCAAGAAATATGGAGCCATGAAACAGGGTTCAGGGACCTAGGGCAACTGTTGATCCATGAGAAGATCAAAGCTGGGCAGAAACCATTCCTGGGTTTACACAGCTGCGCACTCCATGCAGGAGCTCTAGAAAAACACAGGCAGGCCCTGGAGGGGGACATCTCGTGACTGGGAGTATGTGGGTGTCAATGAATCCCCAGGACATCAGATGACCCCAGGGGCCGGAGGCCACCTCACTGCAGGACTGAAAAGGGAAGCTGGTGCTTTTTTTCCCAGTCGAGAACTTATTTTTATTGAACCAAAAAATTTGTACTAATTCTTCCTTCTGCCAACATAATAAGAAAGACGGTCATTAACTGGTATGTAAAAAAGTTGTGGAGCTTCATAAACATGACCCATAGAAAAGGTATTGGTCGCATCTTAATAATCTGAGAGTGAGAAACTCCCCACTCGTTCTCATCGTGTTGAGTTGCTGTGTATGGCAGCCCGAGTGAGACCCAGAGCTCTCAAAACTCCTGTAGGTACATAAATCCCTAAACTCAATAATAACAAAGCCATATGTTACTGAGTTTGTATATATGAATTGCTGCATGAGGCGCAAACACAACAGCAGCTCCCGCTATCATTTGGATTCATTAAAAATAAAACCATCTCATAAGCCTGCAAATGTTGATTTTTATTTTATTTTATTTTATTTTTGCATTATACAACTTTCATATTTCCCCAGTGTATGGAAGTATAATGTCTTTATATGGTTGTTCTCAATGTTTTGAACTTGATATACATGCAATATTAGGAAATGAAAATTATATATATACACACACACATATAGATATACACCCACATATATGAACTCCGTGGTTCATGTATTAGAAAACAATATGTTTTGCTCATTAAAGGCGCCAATATAAATGCTATAAACCATGAAATTACCTTTGAGCCCTTCCTGAAATAACCAGTTCACAAACAAATGATCCATGCAGAAAGGCAAAGGGGAGATTACAATAAGACTAAGTTACATTTTCATTTCACAATTGTTTTTAATATAAAAAAGCATTATTACCACAAAACCAACATCTGGGGCAGGTATATCCAATTTATAGAGGAAATATCAAACGATAACAGGCTGAGAATATCATTTCAAAGTGAGGGGTCTACGTGTTTTCCAAATGGGATACAGAACACATTTACAACAAATTATCCCAATAAAGAAATTTACTTTTGGTTTTCTCAGTCCAGAGAGCCAGCTCAAAGGCAATGATAACAAAAACATTTCACTAAAGTAAGTTTGATGATTTTCATACTGGGAAAATAAGATCCTACCACATTGATGGCCAGTGGGTGTTGTGGACAGCAGGGGTCTTACCCTACAATTCAGCATGCTCAAGCTGAAATTAACAAAGTCCTTTGTGCACTGTGGTACCCAGACAAGCATCATCAACACCATCTGGGAATCTAAGAATGAAGAGCATTGGGTNCCAATTCAGAAGTCTTGAAATAAAAGGCACTGAGGTGGTGTCTTGTGATGTGTCTTCTAAAAGGTTCTCATGGGAAGCTGGTATATGCTCTCTCTTGAGAACATGTGCCACACACAGACATTGGGTTTGAGGATAATGATNCTCTCTCCCCTGAAACCCTGAGGAACCTTTTCCTGCTTCTAAAGTCACTGATCCCCTTTCTCCCAATACAGAAACTACAGATGCTGTGGCTTTGTGCACATCTGCTCAGATAAGCCTCGCCATGCTTTCTGCTCTAGCATATATGAACTGCAAAGCTTTCAAATGTGTAAGCTCAGCCAACATTGGTATCATTGAGGACAGACAAATACAACTGCTAAGCCTTCCTGTGTGGGTCCTNGGTAGAAGGCTACATGTCTCCTTTGAGCCAGATCTTGTTGGCACCTCATTCATGCTTTCATCCATTCCTTGTTGTGGGTGTATGTTCATTTAGTGAGTCATTCATGTAATAACAAACATTGACTGAGTTCTCTCTTCTCCTGCCTTCATTTCCTTCTCTCCTTTCTGCTTTCTTTACTCTGACCCCCATCTTGGAACCATAATGCTGCAACACATAGTTCTCTCATAACAAAGTATTATTACTCTGTTAGTATTATGTTATGTACTAAATTGCTGTATTTCACCATCATTTTATGGGGTTCACCATCTAGTGAGAGACATATACACAAAGAAATCATTATAATTTACTGGGTTCAGTATAAAATAAAGTTCTGCATTAAGAAAACTAAAGATGACTTAGGAACTTACTTTCTTACATTCTTAGTGGGAAGGAGTCATATACACAATGAATCCAAGCCCTAGAGAACAAGTGGAAACCATTCCAAAAGGGAAGCTGGGACTCCAGGGATGGCTCAGTGTAAAGTGTCTGCTGTTTGTGCAAGCATCAAGAATGCATTTGATCCCTATAATCCACATCAAAAAGGCTGGGCATAGTGACACACTGTTGTTATTCCAGCACTGGGAAGGTGGTAGCAGATGGATCCTTGGGACGCACTGGCTAGCTACCCTAGCTAAACTGGTGGGATTCCAGGCTCCAGTGAGGAACCTTGTCTCACACAACAAGGTAGACAAAAATTTAGGAAGATACCTGAGGTTGACCTGAGGCCTCCATACACATGTGCATATATATGCACCTCTCCAAACACATAAAAGTATACACATATACCTATACATACAACACACACACACACACAAACACAAACACATGCACTCGCACACACAAATGCACACGCACATGCACCAGCATAAGAAGAAAGGAGGTGGGATCCAGGCAGGGGCAAACCATGAAGCATGGCTTTTGAGTGCACTGGTTCCCTAACTGCAAGTTCTTTCCACAAAGATGTACATATTGGTGACTCTGTGTCTCTGCCTCAACTCTGGGCTTGGCTAGAGGTGCTGAGTCAGGTCCAGCAAAGATTATACTGGACAGACAATCAGTAGCTTATTGAAGGAGGTCAGTTCTCAGTGCAGTAATATACCTACAGCTCCATTTGAGTACAAGAAAAAATGAAGCTGGCGCTCCAGGACATCAGTGGCAGAGGGAAGGCAGAGGGAAGGCTAAGGAAAATGGAGGGACAGAGCTACATAGGAAGTGAAGGCTGTCAATCACATGCTAAGGAGGTGCTAGGACTTGATTATGGTCTGTTCCCTCCACAACTAATGTTGGGGTTGAATACCCATTATGAGGTAATAAGAAGGTAGATATTTCACACAACTGTGATCTACAGAAGTAGAGATTTGGGTGGTGGTAATGAATCGATAAGTCATCAGGATAGAGTCCCCATTGTTGAATATTGGTGGATTTATAATGGGGGGTGCTCCCCCAACCCTGACCATGTGAGACCTTGAAACTCTGTCAGCAAAGAGGAAGGCCACTGTCTGATGCTGCTCCTCAATCCGAAACTAGAAACACGAGCCAACATAAGCCTTTTTCTCTTTATCATATCAGTAGCAACAGAAAACAGGCTGAACCAGAAAATCCTGAAGGAACATAGCTAGGNTGAGGTCCTGGAAGGATTGAGGAAAGTAGGTGGGAGCTCAGCAACAAAGGTTAGTAACCTCCACCAGCAAGGATGGGCAACAGCCACCTGCCAATTCCTGCTTACTCAGAGGACACACCAGACACAGGCAGCTTAAAACCATGGGACGGAAGAAAGGAGAAATGAAGGGAAGAGGGATCACACAAAACCCAGACAAGCAGTGCCAGGTTATCAGAGGGGAGAGGAACAGGAGAGAGGGCCATTGCTCTAGACCAGTGGTTCTCAATCTGTGGGTTGCAACCATTGCTCTAGACTTTTGTACAGATGATACTTGGACACAGTTACAAACTGTGCCAGGGGAGAGAGAAAGGATAACAAAACCTCACTGCCCCAGTCTGCACTGCACAGCTTGANGGGAGAGAGGCAAATGTCTCCCTCCTTCATTTTTGGCAACAGTGCTAGGAGGCGAGCATGAGATCCCTATTGCCTAGCTGTATTAAGTGATGGCTCAGAGGTGAGGATACATTTTGAGAGCCATACAGTNAGAATAGGGTCAAGATGGTGAGGGTATGGATCTCTAGTCTGATTCCAAAGGCACAGAATGATGAGGACAGGAGTAATAAGAGGAAAGATTTAGACCTCAGAGGCTGAGGTGATTATCAGGCAGGTTCTAACCCATACACCCAAACAAGAGAGTTATCCACCAGGCTCTAAAACTCCCTGGTATCCTGACAGAATGGATACCTTTGGCAAGGAGACTCTGAACTGGAATTCTCACCTCTCTAACCCATCCTTGAAGACCTTTTAATGGCATGCACATTTAACTCTACAACACAACTCCACCCCCATCCCCAATCACTCTGGCAATGCTAGGGGCTCTAAACACCTCAGGGCAAGGCCAGAAGACTTACACTGCATGGAATTTCCTGTCTTTCTGAGAAGAGCCACAAGGGCTCCATCATGTAAATACATTTGGAAAGACTGTCTTTTTTCTTCCTTTTCCTTTCTCTTAAAGAAAATAAATAAAACATAATCTTTCAAGTAAATCCTAATTTAAAGCATTCCAGGTCCAAAAGATAATTATTTGGACCACATAAATACTGTGTGTGGGTGGAACAGGGATTGCATGCATAGTGATAAAAAAATACTTGGATCTGTTATTTTCTAAAAATTGCTGTGTTGTTACCATTTTTATTGAGTTCATTAAAAGACCATAAAAATCAATTCAAACATGTTTGCAAACAGATTTCCAAATTTCATGACAACTATCTTCAGTTGTTGGGCCAAAGATAAGAGGACAGATGTCTCCACTCCTACGGCTTCAGTGCCACCATTCATTCATTCATTCATTCATTCATTCATTCCTCATCCAGCCAGTCAATATCCCCCTCTCTAGGTCAAGCACTGAGGCAGGGACAGTCTCCACCCTCATGCCATCCTCAGCATGATGATGGACAGAAACTGAGGGGCATCAGTTATATCAGTGAGTGGTTGAATTTTGTCTATAAAACACTAGACAGTATTTTTAATCTGGAAAGGCACAAAGCCTCAGCGTAACTCCTGGACTCTGCTACTGCAGTCTGAAAGCAGCTAGCTGTGCCACACAGAAACAGACAAGCAGAGCTATGCGCCAAGCAAACTTTCCTTCCTGACAATCAATCTTAAAATTCACATGCTACCATGTGACATGAAATAGTTTTCTGCTTTAAGATTTTTTTCCAACTATCAAAAAATGTAAATTAAAAAAAAGCAGGGCTTGGGGCATAAAGTTAGTAAAGTATTGCCTAGCACACATGAAATCTTGAGTTTGCTCTCCAGCACTGCATAAACTGGGTATGGGGGTGCACACCCCAAATCCCAGCACTAGGGAGATAGAGGCAGGAGGATCATGAGTTCGAGACCATCTCCAGCTACAATATGACAGATACCTTGTCTCAAAAAATAAAAATGTAACAACCATCCTCATCTTACAGGTTATACCAAAAATTTAAACTTAAATAAAGGGGTCCCCAGAACCTAATTTAGGTTGTTCTACAGGGGAAAATGTACCTTCTCCTGGCTGATCAATATTCAGACAGGACAATGATGGGACTAGGAGCCTATACTCAGTTTCTGGGGCTTCGTCTAACAAACCAGGTTAAGGTTAAGGCATTGCTTAAGGGACGTAAAACAGGAACCTGCTCCCTTAGCTGCTAGCTATCAAATGTCTCGGCTCATCTTCTTACCCATGTCTTTGGTGACTGTCCCTAGAAACTCACTTCCACCTTGACAAAGTACTAATTTTGCTTTTTGTTGTTAAAAACAGCTGTATAACTTTGATGNAAAGTTAAACCAATGCTCTCTGAAAATGAGAGGAAGCATTAGGCCAGAGTTCAAAACCTGGGGAATCCAACCAGAAGGCAAGTTTTCATGGTCAGCTCCTAAAACTCTCAGGTGGCGGTTTGAGATGGAAGTGAGAAGAAATCCCCATATTAGTCCCAGGTTCCTTATCGTGACTCCATTGCTCAATGACAGCCACCAGCCACCTCTGTTATAATGAGAGAAACATAACTTAGTCCATGCGAGTGGCCTTCGGTGGGCAACTGTTCAAGCACATTAAAGTTCTAATATAATTATGGAGCGTGTTCAGCCAATTAACTGCAAATATGCTGTTTATCTGAAAAGAGGCCAACACTGTGAAGTACAGTCAAAACCACACTGGGCTCTGGTTCTTAAGCAAATGATACACACAGAATCAAAAAAGGGATCAGGAGTAAAGCCGGAGTAAATATTTTATCTGGTATTTCTGAAGATATTGGATTAAAATATGCCACCTTAGTTCCTCANACATTCCCCTGATGAATAAATATTGAGTTCCTAANAGTTGTTGAAAAACATCATCAACAGAGAGAGAGAGACAGACAGAACGACAGACAGACAGACAGAGAGAGATGGATATTTGGGATCTTTCAGATCCTATAACATAGCCTAAGCATAATTTTGAAGTANACAGAACTAGCTGTGTGGTTCAGAAGCTTCTCTATGGTTTATAAGCCTCTCCGCGTTCTTTGTATCTTTAAAGGTCTTTAAGAGTTTGGGAAAAATTAAACTTTGCCTCAGTAACTAAATAGAGTAACAATTCACATAACTTTCCCATCTAAAGAATTAAAAAAGAAAACATCATATGATTTCTATATATACAATTTGTGTTGCTGTAGAAGCATATTTTGAAAAGTGCTCCCTAAATAATTAAACTATTCCTTTTACCATACTTCCTATATTACAGAAGTCATTTTCCCACCAGGAATCAATAAGTCATTCTTCATGTCAGTCATTTTTCTCCATTTAACGGAATGGACTAAAGTCCGACACGGCAAGTTACATTACCTTTGAATTATGTGCGTAATTTAAAATTCAAAGTACTGCGCTAAGGAGCTTTTTAGACTGACCACTCTGCGCTCTTCATAAATATGGGCCCTCAGACCCTTCTGACAGATTTACCGAACAACAGAAGTTAGAGCGAGCGGGCCGAGACAAGAGTCCTACAGGAAAGCTGCATGGGTCACAATGCAGCATGAACAATTGTCTCTCAGAGGCAGCATAAAGCGGGCTGACATACATCACTCACCAGGAAACGGTGCTGCATGTCCAGATTAATGAGAAAGCCGTTCTGGAGCGTCTGGGCTTTAATTACAAATAAACACGTGGGCAGATATCGACATGTCTGCTCCGGAAGTGTGCTGGATCCACAAGGCCAATTGGGCTTTGTTTGACCAAATCTGGGGCCTTTGAGAAAAGTTCAGGTGTAGACAGCCAAGAGTAATGTGCTGGAAAGATTCTTCAGTTAGTACAACACACACCAGGGGAAAGAACACAGAGAAATGAAAATGTATAAATGGGCCAGTGTAGCGATTCCCTGTTACAAATTTAATAAAGCNACGTTTATAACCTTGTACTGAATCTGTGAGCTGCTGTCTTGGGGATTATAAATGAAACACAACTGACCTCATTCTATGGGGAAAGAAAAATAAAGTGACGATTGGAAATGTCACCGAGTTTTCTCAAATCTGTGATGGAGTGACTTACACTCTGGATGGTAGAATTTTTTAAAAACACCTGCCAAGTAGAAGTCATCTCTCTTTACATACAGCCCATAATATTTTACTCAGGGNTTTGTCAAAAGTACCACATGATTCTAGCTAGTTTAAGAGAAAGTGAGTTTGNGACACTGCACGATCAGGTAGTGTTATTAATAAAACAGCATTGTAGGCTTTGTTTCAGAACTACGATCTGCATGTTGAAATCTGGGCCTCTTCTCCTAACCTTTGCTCATGAGGTACCTTGTTTCTTAGGGAAAGCATTTCCACAAACCCCAAAGAGGAAAGTTTCTCAGATGCAGCATATTAGCCACTACCTCNTTCCTTCCCTCTGTCCCACAGTCTACTCATCTTCTGCTTCCTTTTCCTCAGTAGTAAATCACAAAATAACCACGCAGATCCCGTGCAGTGGGAGCTCTTACACACTCCCCTTTACCAACGCTCAGGGGCCTCAAAAATCAACTTTCTTGGCCAAGGTTTTATTTGCCAAGTTAGCATCCTGAAAACAAATCAATCTCTCTCTCTCTCTGTCACACACACACACACACACCAACCACATCCATTAAAACAGGAAAAGTTTTAACTCTCCTGTGTTTAAATAGGAGCTCGTCCTGAAGCTGGGAAGACACAGAGCGGTAGAAGTTCTGCTGCGGGCTGCAGGCTGCAGGCTGAGGGTTGCATACAGCTTTCCCTTGCAGCACTCCAGGTTCCCAGCACAATCCCAGCTCTCCCACTCTGCTGCAGCCTGTGCCCTGCCTGCCTCNCCTGGCCAGCTGAAGGCAGACCTTGTTTTTCTTTAGAATTTTCGAGAAAAGCAAAGCCTTCCTGCTGGGCATTACTTTTGCATGGNAACAGTCAACAATCTCAAATCTGGAGGCTCCCAACTCCTGCCCAAGGATANTTTTTTCTTTGTTCTTTCGATTCTTGAGATGATAATTTCTTTTTTGCTTATTTTATTTTTCCCTAAATTTGTCTGGATTTTACCTCCAATTTGGAGAGTGCAGTAGCCCTCACCTACCTGACAGATACTTAAATATAAATGAGTCAATTTTGGACAAGGGTGTACCATTGGGATCTAATACATNATGATTCCAAANGGTCAGTTCACATAAAAGGAGGGAATGTAAAAAGGAATTTTTATTAACATTTTTAATAACATAGTTTTTCTTTAACATTCTAGGGATTAGCTCACTCTAAAAGGGTTGCACCTAGGGAAGTCAAACTTGACAAATGGCAAGGGAGGTGTTAACATTTATATCGGGCCCTTCTAGAATATAAAGGGTCTGTATACCATCAGGGCAAAAATCACCATGTGGCAGATACAACCCAATACTAACAAAAGACAGACANGGAATACACTCTTCTTTGCAGAGAAAACTGCGCTGTAGCTTGGCTTGCTCATTCCACATAAACTGCATTAAAACAAAAATCACAGCNGGGATCATAACAAAACCAGAATCTCCGAGATCAAAGTAGGACATCATTTCCGTTACTTATAAAGCATGACTCTCGTCAAAGCCTCTTCAGTATCCGGTCCAGACTCGGTAATGAATTTCCTATATGTACCTGCTGTTGAAAAAAAACCTCATAAATAATTCAACACACTGTCTCCTGCCAACCGATCATATATTGTCCATGTTTCACCTGCCATATTAAATAAAAATTAAAAACTGTTTANTCTTTTCATTAAAAATATCCGGGCAGTAATTAGAGGTGACCACACAAAGCATATAGAATGTAGCAGAAAGTAATATCTATATATAATACGTATCATATATGTTAAATTGCAGCATTAAAATAGCCACTAGGAATAGCTTTCTCAAAGAGGAAATTTAGTTAAATCCTCGGGAAATGATTACTGTAAACATTCCAAATTGCCCTGTCGTGGGTAGCATAAGGAAAAGCGAGACGGAAAGCAGGCTGCCTTGAGTCCTTCCTGCTNGCGTATTAAAACCGACCGGCACTAAAACACTTCTTTCCACATCTTTGTGGGTAAATGTGACTCCACTGACCTTAACTGCTTTTTAAAAATTAGAGAACAGATGCAACACCTAAAATTTTATAATTTCATAAAATTATTTAAAAAATTATCAAATGCAAGCCTTCTTGCTTGAAGGTCTGATAAGGCAAGTCCAAAGTGGCCTGGGGGAGTCCTTTTTTGTGGCCCTGTCCTTGCCTCTGTGACTGCTTGGGTGCCTTTGCCAGGCCATGGGAGGATAGAGCATGTCCAGAGTCCTAAGGAAAACAGAAATCTGACTGAGGCTCAAAGGACACCCACAAGGGAAGAGCAGAGACTGCTATTTTGTCGGACAGTGANAGGGCTGTTCCTGTGAACTCTCTCTAAACTACAAACGGGAGAAGTTACAATGCTTTGTGGCTGCAGAAGAGGGAAATTTCTGCTTGACTTAAAAGCTTCAGAATGAGGCTGACCCTGGTTAGAGGGCAGGCAGGCTCTGAACCCTGAAACTAGTAGTTCCTGTCAAGGGACTTGAAGGTGGAAGGTAGCTCAGCCCTGAGTGCTCAACCAGTTAAGATGCCTGCTATCACAGCATCACAGCACTCTGGAGGCTAACGCAGGAGACTGCTGTGAGCTCACCTCAGCTGGCGCTGNATAGGGACACTGATTCAAGAAACAAAGGAAAAACCTAGTAGAAACAAACTTTACCAACTTCACTAGGAAAGTCTGCAGGATCAAGTCTTATTCACCTCAGTGGGGACATGTTTTATTTTCCTTAGAGAGACCCAGGCAAGCCTCATATGTTTTTAAAATTCTATGCTTTTTTTTTTTTTGAATGAATGCCAAGGTCAGGTCGGCCACATCTTGTCCTATTACATTACCAAAGGATTGATGATGGCTCTCTTTCAGGAGAGAAAAGTCAGTGCATGACCCTACATGGAAGTGACAGAGTTCGGGAACCTGATATGACAAGGAGCAGTGAAATACACAGATGTCCTAGCTTCAAAAAAATACACAAATAAATAACAACAGAAGCACTTACAAAAGTAACATACTTTAGGGCAGCAGAATGCAGCTAGAGTGGGCTTTTCTTTGACACCTGCCTGCTAATAACAGGATGGTCTCATTGGTGGAACTGTTCCCAGGTCTATTTCTATTTATTAATTTATTTTTATTATCTTCTGTTGTTTGCTTTTAGTTTTAAAAGTCTGCCAAAATGCATTGCTTATAAATCATGCCAGAAATGCATGTATTATTTCATTTGGGGGAAAAACCAAGTTCTAGATGGCAACTCTCACATTTTACTTAATTACCAACAAAGACATAATGGACTATTTTTCTGTATCCACAAGAGACAGAAGGATTGTGGTTCTGATTGCCTGTTAAGGTTTCGGTGAATCACAACATTATTAAGCTTTAAATCAGAGGACTGGTTCCTTCCGCTAAGTCTAACAATACTAGAAAGTAAAAGGAGGGGGGAAAACACCTCATCTGGGGCCGTAATATTTGCTGAAAAAAATCTACTTCAAAACATTAATCAAATTTTTCGCCTACTGGGCAACCATATGGCACAGCAGCATGTGAATCTCACAAACTTGCTGATCTCCTGTAACCGGGTGCAATTAATTACGCTGGCTGCATCCATCTCTTGGATTTTCGCCTTGTGAAAAAAAAAGTATTTATTGTAACAGCTTTTACAAAACAAGGGAATGAAAATCTCAATTGATTAATGAGAGGAATGGAAATATTCCCGTTAGCAGATTTTTAAAACGAATAAGGATTAATACTGTGGATGGAAAGAAGCCCACATCGAGCTCACTGTGGGTTTTTTTTGGGGGGGACCCCCCAAAGGTGGAAGAAGAGTAGGCAGAAATGGTACTCAGAGCTCTGACATGCGTAATTCACTAGCAGGCTTTGGATCGCAAGTAATAAAGCCTTAAACTGGTGAAGTAATAAAGAGGTTGGCTTTACAAGATGCTATCCTGGGAGACAAAAAGCTTGTTCTTTGATTTGAAAACACAGATATTAAATACTCAGTGGGTGAGGAACAGGACAGCCCTGACAAAGAAAGCAGCGAAATGAGCTCTTAAAGCAAGCACTACATTCTGTTCTCAGCTAGTTAGGCCCAGAGACTGCTGCACATATGGGCTGATTACGGTTTTAGGACCGTGCCATAAAAACAGGTGTCCTGGAGTCCTTTGTCTCTTTCCAAACTGCCCCCTTTCTACAGAACACCCAACCAGGGCAGACATTTGTGACCTTGTCTTTGCAGCACCCTTGGCCCAGGAGGATCAGTTCCACATTCTTTAAAGAGTTAGCAAGGAGCACTAGATTCAACATTCCAATAAATAGTACCTTGAGAAAATAAACCAAACACTAATTTTAACAGAAATATGCATATATGAAAGATTGAGGACTGTGTTACACATGCAACAATGAAGAAAAAAACATTAGAACAAAGCTTAGCAACTCAAGTTCCAGGCTGACCTTTCTCTACAGTGACTCCTACATTTAAGAATTTACCAGGAATTCATGTGAAGGGCTTTTATTTTATTGTATTACAAATGTGTGTGTTTGTTCAAGTGTGTGCAGGTACACTTCTGTACTCATGTGTGGGAGGCAAGGGACAATCTCAGGTGTTATCCTCCAGAATGCCACCCACCTCTGTTAACACAGGATCTCTTACCAGCCTGGAGCTCACCAGGGAGGCTAGATTGGCTGAGTAGTGAGCACTAGCGATCCTTCTGTTTCTGTCTCCCCAGCTCTGGAATTACAAGCACATACCATCTCACCCAGCACTTTTTATGAGGGTTCCAGGGATCNAACTTAGATCTTGATGCTAGCACGGCAAATGCCTTACATTCTGATCTATCTCCCCAACCCCTGCAAATGGCTTTTAGTGACAGTTATTATTTAATTAATACATACAGGGTATAAACATGGCCAATATGATTTCTTTGCTAGTCTTTGTGTTGGTTGCTTGGTTGAGAGATGAAATTTTGAATCATCTGAAGTCTCTGGGTGCCCAAGAAGAGTGGTAACATTTTAGAGAATGTGGCTTACAAGCAGTATTTAAAATCATGGTATTTCATTCAACAACTCATCTCACACAGGGTGTGTGTTTATGTTAACACTGACCTTTGGAAATACTGTCACAGAAGAAAAGAAATAAGAGTGAACTTCAAGGTAGCACGCATATCTAAGTGGCTAAGAGAAGTAAAAGNCAGTGTCTATAGCCCACGAANGATGACTTTCAGAAACGTTATTGTGCTGGAGAAACGGTACAGTGGGTGAAGTGACTGCTGCACAAGCATGACGACCTGAATTGGGATCCTAGCACCTCCACAAAAGCCAGGCAAGGTGACACACGTCTATAATCCTGGTGTGGAGGGTAGGNAAGAATGGAAATAGGAGCATTCCTGGGGCTTGGTGGCCAACTAGTCTAGCCAANTCGATGAGTTCCAGGGCATGAAAGATCCTTTGTTGTGGTGGTTGTTTTTTAAAAGTGGCGCAAGATTCAGAAAGGCACTTGATATGAACCTCTAGCCTCCACAGGCATGCCCTCACACGAGCACAGGAGCACATTCAACTGAACATGTACAAACACAACACACACACACACCAAATAATAATAAAATAAAAATCTTATCATAATCCTTGAACAATCAGAGTCACTTTATAATCAAAGAAGACACTCACTGTTCTAAAGAAACCTCCGACCAGGGCAATGTGGAAGGAAGTTACCCTGAAAACAGTCCCTGGCTCCTAAAAGCAAGAAAAAGAAAATAATCAATGGGAAGTGGGTCAGCTGACTCAGCTGACTCCAGAAACCAGTGACCCTAGAATATACACTTCCACACACACAGCACCCCTCCAATGATCCTCAAACTCCTCCTACACACAAGGGTTATTGGCTTAAAAGTTTAAAGAGCTAACAAAATGTTTTAACGAGATACAAATCTCAGAGATCATTAATCAATATGCTCAATGTTATTTGTGATAATTCATCATGACGTGATATTAATGGGTTACTGTACCCTTCAGAGGTGAGATTAATGCAAATGAGCCGCCACAATTAACTTTACTGCTCCCAACTCACAGGAATGGACAGATGATTATAAATGACAACTATATGTCAATTACAATATCCAATAAAGTGAAGCTTGGAGAACAATCCATCTCCTTTTATTGCACTTCCTTGACGTGGCTGAATTTAGCTCAACCCACTGTTGTCACTGCGTAACCATTGTTTGGGGAGGGGAAAGGGGCTTTTCACTTTTAATTTTTCAGAATCATAAAAAGTGCTTCAAAAAATGTCCAGGTAACTGCATTTTCTAAAGGAGGAGTGCCACAGGAAACCAGGAATAAATGCCATAACCGTTGATTGTGTGTTCAAGAAAATGGTATCCATTTTGAAACTGCAACAGCAAGGCCAGCAAGGAAACCACCTACCCAGCTATGTATAATATATTTACTCAATTACAAAAGGAAGATGTTAGCGCAGCATCCTAGATAGCCTTGAGTTTCACTAAACAAAACTTACTTGAGGATCACCATGGGAGGAAACAGGTCAGAGGGCAGGAAGTGAGCCTGAGCAGGCCAAGGACAAGAGGAAATACCTGGATGTCAGCTTGCACACCTGCACTGGGGTCAAGGAGGTGCTGCAGAACACTGAGGTGCAAGACCTGACTCTAAAGTGTTCTCACAAATGCTTTGTTCTTCTTTGCATGGAAGAACTGTTTGAGAGAAGCTTCTGGGTGAAGATGGGCACACTGTAGTAGTGCCTCCTCACCCCCAGATCCTTTCTCTGAGCACAGCTACCCAGCCCAATAAACACTAGCTATTAATGAATTATGAATAAGTGCCTGTACCTGCCACCTTCCCCTGTCCCCCAGAGACTTCTCCCATGACAGCCCCTTTCCTGGCAGATGCTCACCAATCACTGACTGCCGTCGGCTAAGCCCTATCTCAGGCAGAGTCAATTCTGCAGCACCACTGGCCATCCAGAGCTCTTGGTGGGGTCAGTATGCAGCTAACCTTCAGTGGAAACCACATTCTCGGAAATTTCCCTGTTCTGTGTCCTCTCTGCATCCCCCTTATGAATGTAACTCTACCCAGAAAANNACTAGGAGGAGGAGCCTGGAGTCCTGTTTCTAGGAACAGAACTCAGAGCAGGTATCAAAAGCNTGGACACGGGNAGGCTCCTCTTGCACNGTAACTCTTTGCATGTGGGAGTCCATTCATCACACTACTGACAGCCACACCCACATTCCCGTCTNTCCTTAGAACCACCTCAAAGGAGACAGAGTGGTGGGTGTGAGCTGCAGGAAGAACACTGTGGACTGTGAAAGCTATAGGATGCTATAAGATGTTGTTTCCCAAGGTGCTCAGTGATGCNAACACATTGTTTCAGTAGGGAACAGAGACTCTTAGCTCTGTGTACAGAGAAGGCATTAACTCGAGCCTACACATGGAANGTTATTATCNAGGTCATAGCTGGTGGTTCAGGGGAGGTCTCTGCCCACTAAAAAGGCCAAAATTGGTTTTCCCTGAGCCTTTTGTACCAGGAACCATTGACCAAAGAGCCTGTTGTTGCAAAGGTTGCTGTGTTAGTCACCTTCCATCACTGTGACAAATAACTAAGCAAACAACACAAANGAGGAAGGACTGATTTTGGCTCATGGTTGCAGAGGTCGTGGTCCATGGCCATGTGGTTCTGTTGACAATGCTCGACCTGTGTGTGGTGTGGCATAGCACATTGGCAGGGAACATGCCAACAGGGCAAACTGGCTCACTTCATGGTGGAAGGAACCAGAGAGAAAAAGAGACAGGAAGGGGCCAGGTATCAGATAGAATCTCCAAGGACTATGCAAGCACAGCCTGCTTCCTCCAGCCAGGCCTCACCTCCTGGTGATCTAGTTCAGCGATGAATGCATCAGTAGGTTAAAACATTGATGAGGTTAGCATTCCATGATCTAGTCACTGCTCAATAGCACAGGGGAGGCAGCTTATGTCATATGCAAACCACAGCAGTTGNTAAGCTGGNAAAGGGCTGATGTCAGTAGCTATCCTGATCTCCATTAGTGAGCATTCTTTCGGGCATATCTGCAATCCCAGCTACTCAGGAGGCTGAGGCAGGAGTTCAAGGCCAACCTGAGCAACTTAGTGAGACCCTGAATCAAAATGAATAACAAAGGGTTGGAGATGTAGCTCAAAGGTAGGAACACTAGCTTAGCATCTGTGAGGCCCTGGGTTCAGTCTCCAGACACAGAGAGAGGTTGATGACACAGTGAAAGTACTGGTGACNGATAACATCTGAGCCAATGCTGGAACACAGCAACCTACCTGTTCATGTACAGATCATCAGCAAAAAAGGAATGTTTTTAACAGTTGAGAAAGAAGATATTTTGACACATGAAAAGCTGTGTGAAATCCAAATTCCAGCATCCATAAATAACATTTTCTTGTACATGGCCTCAGTGGATCACTTACTTACTGACAAGTCTCCTCATGCAGTGTAAGGACAAAATGAGGAGTGGCTACAGCATCTACATGGCTCAGAGCCAATGGTCTCCATCTCCAGGATCTGTCTCATTCTTGTGCCCCACTCTGCAGGTTGGACACCAATAATGACCCTGTCAACTCACATCATTTGAATTTAGAACTTTCCTGTACAAGAACAAAACCATTCACCTCCTTCCCACCTCCACCCCCCACAATGTACCAGGACCCCATAGGTAAGAGAGCAACATCCAGATGGACTACTGGATGGCTTCTCTTACTTGTTCCTGTGAAGTTATCACATTCTTTACTGAATGTCATAATGGGTAAGTTAATCTTAAAATGAGTGAGATATATGATAGCTATCATTCCAACTATGAGTCTAGGTTTTCTTCAGAGCTTCAGAATGAATTTGTCCTTAGATACCATGCTAGCACTGAGCTACACTGATGGCGGGGGAGGGAGGGAAGGGTGTATCTTGATTAGGTTAATTGATGTGGGAAGACCCATCTAAACCATGGGTGGGACCATTGGCTAAGCAGGGAATTCTGAACTATACAGACAGCAAGCATTAGCATTCACTCATTCCTCTCTGCTTCCTGACTGTGGACACAGTATGACCAGTTTCATCACTCTCTAGCTGTCTCGACTTCCCCACATACATACATACATATATATATATATGTATATACATACATATGCATGTATATATATATCCTATCCCCATATATATACATATATATATATATACATCCCCATATACATACATATATATATATGTATATATATCCCATCCCAGCAACTGATACTGTCAGTATAGGCCTAGCAATGGAAGATAAAGTAGATTAAAAATGGGAGAGAAAATCTAAATACAAAGATTCAGGTTAAGAACATTCTTAACCTAAGAGAAATTCCTAACACTGCCACACTGTCTCCACCTTTTTGGTAGATTCTGCTGTGATGAGCTGGAACAGACCAGAACATTCTAGTTGGGTTCAAGAAATTCTGAAGCCCGGTGAGAGGTCAGTGTGTTTTTGATGACTTTTGGGGACGAGTGGGAAGAAAGGCAATGGTTTCCTGTTTCCCATCAGGAGATACTTTCAGGTTTAGGTTTCTCTTCCCTTTCCCCCTTCATCACTTGGGTCTGGAGACAGGAGCAGCAATCCTGCACAGAGTAGAGTCATGCTGCTGCCCCATCAGCCCAGGCTAGTTGGGAAGTTTAGACAGAAGACTCGAGGGTATCTGGCTTTTATTTTTATTTTTACTTTTACTTTTACGAAGGTGGCTGATGCTCCTTCCAATAACCAGGTGACTACACTGGATCCCAATGGCTCTGTTACCTCTTTCATGGTCCCGCTGGCAGGGGTAGAAAACAGCCAGACTGTCAGGATCCATGACAGCCTGCAGCACAGGCACTGTCATGCAGGAGTGGACTCTTACTCCATGACAGCCTGCAGCACAGGCACTGTTGTGCAGGAGTGGACTCTTACCTTTTGGAAGCGCCGAGGCACAAATAAGCCTCAGTGAGTCTTGCAAGGGGAAGAAATTGAAATTGATTTCTCAGGGTAATAATTAACCTCAGAAAATAACTATGAGAGGTTGCTTATTAATTATTTTTGGTAATATACTTTGGGATATTTCTTCTTTTCATGAAAGAGACAAAAGCAGACACATTTTACGATCATATAAAATGTTATTGGATTCATATTTTATAGAAGAATGAAACTCACTTAATTTGCAAAATGTTCAATAGGAGTGGGTACCTCCCCAATCACCACTCCACACTGCTTTTTCAAGGCTCCTAAGTAGTNCTTTTTGAAACCACAAGGTCCGTCCCTTCTTTCTTTTTCACACATAACTGTCTCAGAGCTTTTAATATATTGTTGCTATTTCGGTCTCCCATGGTTTTTCTACTTACTCAAAAAAGAATGNATTTTTCATCTGAATAACAGTGTACAGTGCACTCTGAGGACATGCTCATTCTGTTTGGGAAGAACAGAAAAAACCAATTGCTTCCAAGAAACGTGTTACTATTCCAAGTAACTCACCTAGGACAGACGATTCTACAGAGATGGACTAGTGGCTTACAGACAATCACATACAGGGTCATCTAATAAAACACACACACACACACACACACACACACACACACACACACTTTCTGAAAACTTCTTTATCATAACTACAAACTTTACCAATCATTTAGGAGGGATTGCTCCAAGTTCCTCAGCTGCTGTCACTCAGTAGAACTCCAAATATGAACGGACCAGGAACTGCCCCACAAAGACAAGAGGTAAGATTATTCAAGGTGTTTTATTTTTTCCCCTCCTTTAGTGGCTANAAATCCTTTTCCCCTTGACNAATTGCAAAATTTTCTTATGCAATTTATTCTGTGCAAAAATTTTACTCTGCATCTATTTTTTTTTTCTGGGCCATTTACCCTGTGAAAAATCCTGTACAAAACTGTATCCCGTTTTTCTGAAGGGTAACATTTTTTTTTTAAGAGACAAACAAAAAAAAATGTGGTGCAAAAATCTGGTTATAAGAACAACATGGAGTTGTTTCTTGAAGCATTCAAAATATAAGTTTTCACTAATTAATTAACAAATTCAAGCTGGTTAAATAAAACCTCCTTCCAACACCTCCTATTTAATTGCAGTTTGGCACCAACAAATATATATCAAAATTATAGTATTTCCCCTGACAGGAAGCTCCTTCTTTGCACGAGATGTTATGACTCTCTGCAGAGCAAGCCAGAATTGCTGACAACCTTGAACAGCACTACAATATTACTATACTTGGCAGAGAAGTACCCTTGCGGCAAGAGAAAAGCTGTAATTTTGACTGTCACTTCACATTACACTAGATATTATTTCACTGTATACACATGCACACACTCACAAACTCTTAATAGACTACAGTTTCGCACTGCCTGCCTTTCCAATATAAATGGCAATATAATACAAGCGAACCGCCAATGGGATCCTGGCAAGAAACAAATGTTTTGCATTATGGAGAGCATCGTTGGAGGATGCTGTTTAAGGGCTATTTCATTCCTTTACCCCTCACTTGCACTTCTAAGACCCCGGCCTCAATCTCATGAGCCAAGTGCTTTGGTGACCATGAAGAATTGTCCTTTTGTCACCCCCAGGGAAAGNAAAGTTATTTCCAACAGTCCATGCTTGAAAATTCCCCTGATGGGTGGGGAAGGCAGCGGCACGGCCCTGGTGATAATCTGGTGCTNGGACAGAGGATTTTCCAGATTTTGAAAGGTGCCCTCTCCCATACACTTCATTTGCTTTCTTTTCACAGAAGGGATTTGGTTCATCTTCACTGACCACTTGCTATGGCATGGCCGAGACAAACTAAGGAAACATAGCAAGGCCCCATGAATCCCGCCAAACCCACACACGGTCCCTGCCAGAGTGCAGCGCCTGTCTTTGCAGAGAGCTGTGTGCAGCATATGCTTCCTTCTGCCTGAGCTCACACAGAAGCAGATTGTGCCAGATTCCCTGCTGGCTATTCTCCCCGAAGCCTGGATTTACAAGATGGTGCATTAATATTCCCTGTGTTTGTCCCAGGCAAAGAGTTCTGCGATGTCCATAGAAGCTTCAAATTAAGGACTTCACTTCAGACACAGGTCAGAGGTATGAAGATATGGGCAGAGGAAATCAAAACTGGACCCAAAAGAGCATCACAAGCACTAGGTAAGAAAGAAAAGAGCCTCCGAAGGTCTCTTAAGTAAACACTCTCTCTCTCTCTCTCTCTCTCTCTCTCTCTCTCTCTCTCTCTCAGAAAGCTGGAAAATCAAAACTAAGAAAGGATGAGATTGGGGCTTCTTTCCCTACTTAATCCCCACCATCTTTTAAAAACCCCTTCTCTTTAAAATTACAACTTCACAAGAGCCTAACAAGGCTTACACTTGTTTTAGTGAGTCCAGGGAAGCTCTCTCTCCGTCCTCTGTTAGGATACTGTACCCACAACTTCACCCTGTCTGCTGACCACACCAAATTTAACAAGGTTCGCAAATGAACTAGAGTAAGTTTCCCACAGTGACACATTAATAATAAGTTCTTTATCCCATCTATCCCAAGCCATGAATATGTAATGTTAGAAAATGAGTCCTTTTCACACACAACGGAACCTCAGACGTGAATAAATAAAAACTATCCATCACAGGCCTGTGAAAAATTAATGAGAGTTCAGAGACTGGAGGAAAAATGGGGACTGAGGAGAGATGGCCCAGTTCATAAAAGCATCCCTTAACTTTCAGATGGTAAATATCCTTGCCCCCGCCCCTCGCCCAGTTGCCAGGTGATGGTGGGAAATGACAGGCTGTATTTTTAATGTGCTAAAATTCGCTGCCCATCTTAAAGTTCAAATAGGCCACAGAGAGATCACCGCTACACAGACTTACATGCCAAAGCGTTAAAGTGGCACCAACCTGGAGAGCAGAGAAGGAGTTGATTTTGATTTATTTGATTATTTAGAACTCATAACCAGTTGAGGATGTGCTCAGCTGTGCTGAGAAAAGTGGGAGGAGTGAGACTGCTTTTGGGATAAAACTTTAGAAGATGGGAATTCCTGCTTTTTGCCCACTTTTCCTTCACCATGGGCAGAAGGGACATGACAAANTTACCCATGTGCCTTCTGCTATAATTAGTAACATGATCAATACCTCTTGCTGGGCNCCTTCTCTCTGCCAGCTGTACTGAGNGCTTTGTCCCAGTAGATGCCAATCCTCTTATCCACTAGCATTCCATTTGGAATCAAGGTGGGGAGGNGGTAACTGGGACACCCCCAAGTCTAAGAGTCAAAAACNATGGCTGAGTAGCCCCAAGACTTCTGCATTTTCCAACTGTGGCTTCATGGGTCAGGGAGGATTCAGATTCAGCCAAAAGGGAGCCAGATGTAAAACAATAAGGACAGGTGGGTGTGAGTNGACTTGGGGCTGACACTGTAAGGAAATCAAGAGCTGCTGCTGGGAAATAGAGGGGGATAGGGGGACCATGTGATAAGACCATCAAAGTTTGGAAAGGAACTAATAATCCAAGTTTTAAATG
>LZPO01097308.1:7685-21634 GCA_001675575.1 Neotoma lepida | reverse complement strand
AAAAATTTCATGCTGTTCTACATACTTGACCATTCTGTGTTGGGTTGCACTCAAGGCTGTGCAGCCCAAGGGTAACAAATTGGACACACCTGTACTTAGAGGGAGACAACATCTCAGTGACAGAGGACCCAAGAACCCTGTCACCTGCCCTACAGGGAGACAGTGCCACATTGTCCAACATAAACTGATAGACAAAAATNCTTGGAAAGAGAGNTGAAAACCAACCCAGTGTTCACAGCATCTCTAGAGCAGCCGAGGCCCCAGNACAGGTATAAGANCCATCCATGACGGCATGCATTTGATCTGAGGGTCTTCCTATGAACTAATAAAATACACTGATGTTCCTCAAAAGTGCTCGTTAACAAAATAAAGTTGATGATTTTAATGCTTAAGATCAAATAACACTGAGATGACAGGTGAGGGCTGTAATGTCATCACTNGTTCTGCTGAGGAAGTGACTTCATTAAAAACAGAAATCAACTCGTAGATGTGAATTAAGTGCACATTACGCACACACACCCCTACCTGGTGAAAGAAAGAAGGAAAAAATCCTTACATGTAGATGTAAATGTTTCCTGTCAGATGTAAGCGAAAGCTAATACAGTGACATTTTTCAAATTAACTGCTCAAAAACAGTGTGTGTGTGAGGACATTGGGAGTGTGTGCATGTCTGCAGAGGGTTACATGAGTGTGCATATGCAAGTGTATACATGTGGAAGTGAGTGTGTATGTGGGTGTATGTGTTTTTTTTTTAAAACAGCCTAAGCATTTTTCACTTCTGTTGGCCTAGGAAAGTATTTGTGAAAAGGATAATAAATAATTAATTTGACTGGCTAGAAGCAGCAGCTCCTTTTCTGCTTCAACCATATACATTGAAATGCTGTTTAAATTATGAGAGCAAATTGATTCAAAAAGGCTCCCATTAGCACGCTGGCAAACAGGTCTGAAGTTGGCTAATAAATTTTAGATAAAGATTTAGTCTTTGATGAGGAAGCCNATGTGAGCATGCTGGTCTCTGAGTCACCAGCTTGTTAAAATTGGTGGCTACTGTCTGGGTTTCTCCCTGTCTCATAAGTCATGATGTTAAACAATGTGTGTCACAGGACAGCTCAGGTATCAGATCAGAATGCCACTGGCATGATACGGGGTGGCTGCTCCCAGGCTGACAACAACTTTACTTTGCTGGCCATTGCTGAGTTGCTAGTCCATTGGGACTTACAGTCCATTAACCAAGGGTCATTAGGGCCACCTGTGAGATGTGCTTCTACCCAGGATATGGTATCAATTAAGAAAAATTTTTAAACAAAACCTAGAAGTAGAAATACACCAAGCTCTTAATTCCATTTATAGGCACGTGGTTTAGTGGCTGCAAATCACCTATATAAGCAATGGAATACTATGCAGCCATTAAAAATTAACTCAATCTTACTTACTGGTTTGGATGCACAGATACTATCTAGAAATGGTAGAACATCTGCCACCCTGTTTAGAAAAAGCACAAATCTGTGGTGTGTGTGTGTAAGATGAAGACAGATGTGCAAGGAACTGTTATTCCTGCTTCACCAAGAGTGCAAGAACTGGAGGAGGGGGAGGAGGACTCTCAACGATTCCTATATAGAGATCCACCATTTCTGTAGTTTAAAAATATTCAAATAAGTGTGTATTTCTTTCTTAATTGAAAAGATTATAACAACAAATCACAAGCAACACAACGGCTTGTACGGCTTGTACAAAAACTGTAAAACTAGCAAGTTATCTATTTGTCCAGGTAAGTTTGGGGAAGTCAGTTACAGTGGTTTCAAAGAAATGGCCCCCANAGGGAGTGGCACTATTAGGAGGTGTGACTTTGTTGGAGTAGGTGTGGCCTTGCTGGAAGAATTGTGTCACTGTGGGGATGGGCTTTGAGGTCTCCTATGACACAGTTCACTTCCTATTGTCTGCAGATCAAGATGTAGAACTCTCAGCTCCTTTTTCAGCATCATGTCTGCATGCATGCTGCCATGTCCTGCCATGATGATAATGGACTGAACTTCCGCAACTGTAAGCCACTCAATTAAATGACTTCCTTATAAGAGTTGCCGTGGTCATGGTGTCTCTTCACAGCAATAGAAACCCTAACTAAAGTATCAGTCAAGCTCCAGACTGTCTACCTACCCTCCCTTACACCGATCTAACCATTAATCCAGCTGTGGCTTTGATGAGAAATGTCCCCCATAGGTTCAGATATATCAACACTTGCTCCCCAATTGGTAGCACTGTGTGGGCAGATTATGGAACCCTTAGGAGCTGGGGCCTTACTGCAGAAAATGCCTCACTGGGGGTGGGCTTGGAGAGTTATAGCTTTGCCNAGCTTCCTGTTCTTTCTCTCTCTCTGTTCCCCCTTTCTTCCTGGGTGCAGATGAAAATGCAATCAGTCAGAGTCCCACCCCTNCCACCATGCCATGCTTCCCCACCATGATCTACTGTGTCCATCTGGAACTATAAATCCCAAATAAATCCTTTTTTCCTTTTCTATCACAGCAACAGCAAAGTAATACAAACTAGTAGGGATCGCTGCTAGGATCAGCAGTGCCTCGGGGCCCAAATGTAAAAGGCTTGCAAGAACTCCATACAAGCCATCTCCACAAAAAGCCTTCATACAAAAGAGACATCTGCACAGCCTGCTGGTTCCAGCACTGCTCACAACAGCCAGACTATGGGATCAGCCTNNGCATGTGTCAAAAGACGAAAGGACCAAGAAAGTACAGGCAGAAAATGGAGCATTATTCAGCCATAAAGAATGTAGCCTGCCACTTGCAGAAAACTGAATGGAGCTGGAGGGCACTACGCTGAGCGAAACGGGTCAAACACAGAAGGGCAGGGTTTTTTCCTATGAAAGAAAAAAAAAGGATGAAAAGTAGAATGGGAACCAAGAACCCTGGGGAACAGGAAAAGGTCTGGTGGAAGGGGAGAAACAAGAGAAGTGGGCAGGAAAGAGGGTGGCATGATCTGTGCATATATCTTGAAAACCATTAATCTGTATATGTTAATTTATAAGAGTAGACAGCTTTTTCTTGGCATAAGGGACTCAGGGTGACCATTCTAGGCAGAATAAACCCTGCTTGGCTACATCAGTAAGCCAGGCTGCACACACAGAAATGTATTACAGGGGCCTGATTATGCTTGGTACAGTGGTTCGTTCCTATTTTGCCAGCATGAAGGCAGTTGAGGCAGAAGGACAGCCAAGAGTTCCATGCCAGCTGGACCACAGAGTGAGACCAAGTTTCAAAACACGACAGGGAACTGATTACAAAGGAATTCAACTTTACACTTTATCAAGTTTCTACCAAGTGTTCATGGAGTAAAAAAAAAATGTTTTTTTAAGGAATACCATGTTTTCAGTCTTGATTCCAAAGCCAGTGTGTGTGTGTGTATGTGTGTGTGTGCGCGTGTGTGTGTGTATATGTGTGTGTGTGTGTGCGTGTGTGTATATGTGTGTGTGTGCATGTGTATGTATGTGTGTGTGTGCATGTGTATGTGTGTGTGTGTATGTGCGTGTGTATGTGTGTGTGCGCGTGTGTGTATGCGTGTGTGTATGTGTGTGTGCGTGTGTGTGTGTGCGAGTGTGTGTATGTATGCGTGTGTGTGCGCGCGTGTGTGTATGTGTGTGTGTGCGTGTGTGTATGTGTGTATGTGTGTGTGTGCATGTGTGTGTATGCGTGTGTGTGTGTGTGTGTGTACCTCTTTGAGACAGGGTCTCTCACCGGGACCTCGGTCTGGACAGTTAGGCTAGACTGGCTGGTCAGCAAGCCCCAAGGAAATTTTCATCTNTGATCCCGTTGTACTAAGATTACAGGCATGTCCCAAGATCAGTCCAGATTTTTAATATGTGTCCTTGGAGTCAAACCCAGGTCCTTGTGCTTTCAAGGCAAGTACTTTACTGAGTGACTATCTTACATCAGTAGGCCAGGCTGAGCCACAAGAAATACATTCCAGGGACCGATTATACAGTGGTTAATAATCCCTAGACTGCCATCGCGCAGGCTTTCATGTGTTTTAAAACTTTGTGTAATCATACTAGTGTTGGCACCATCATGAGGAAAGTTGAAAATCTCAGAGCAGACTCTATCTTTTGCTATGTAGGGACTTTAGTGAGGACAAGGATCTCCCAGGCCTCTGAAAGGAACCAGCTTCAGGTGACCACAGTCACTGAAGCTTCCTTTCAACTCTACCAATGCCTTCTGGCTCCTTGGGTGTTGGTTTTTCCTTGACAACCAATGCTGCTACAGGCCATGGCAACAGGAAACTCAGAACAAGCCATCTTGGCGTGGGCTCACAAGTCATCACCCTCAGGTAGGAATATTCAGAAAGTCACTGATACTTAACACTCACTTTCTAATTTTAATGGGCTCCAAAATAAAATATCCAAATTGTACAAGTGGAGAAAATTGAAAAGCAAGAGTTGTTCATTTTTAATTAAGTTCTTAATTATAGAACAACAAAACAAGCAATTAATTTTTGTGTGGCTACATTAAGCACTCTACACTTCAATGACACAGAAAGAATAATGGAAAAGGTATTTTCTCCCCTTTCTTGGATACTATAATATACAAAATTTTTTTTTTTGTTTTTTTGTTTTGTTTTGTTTTGGTTTTTGTGTGTGTGTATAAAAAGAGAGAATGAACCACACACGTGTCAAGTGCTTATTATATACTGGGTGATTCTGCAAGCACCATTCCTCAGCTGACTGCAGATGGCCCCTGCAGTAGGTGTGATTTACTCCGTTTACCTGACTGATGAGGAATCAGGAGTTAAAGGAAACCAACATGGCACCGAAACTTGATGTGGGAGCTTCCTGGGTCACAAAAGCTCATGTGAGCAGAGCCGAGACCAGATCCTGTACTCTTGGTGTAGTCTTGTGATCATGTCCTTCCTTTAGCTAAAAGGAACAAGAAAANAGAACAGCAAAGGCAGAAAGCATGGAAGTAGGGTCCCCACTAACTTAGGTTTTTGGGGCTCCACTACTCATCTCTTCAGTCATCAAGTAAAAGTTGCCACAGATAACAACCACGAGGCTGGAGGAGAGTGGGCTGCAATCCAGAAACACTCTANTGATAGACANTAAGATGAGACTTTCATATACTGCACACATAACAAACTATGTTTCTCTTGATTTAACCCTCTTCTTAAAATGTGAAGATCCTTCTTAGACCCCAAGATGTCTCAATACTTAGGGCAGATGACAGTTGGTCCTTGAGTCATAGTCTATGGAACCCTTCAGGAGCAAGGAATTTGCTTGCCCTAAATGGTCACACAGGACTCATTTTCTAAAAATCTATAACAATGAGTAAGTTCTGACACTTCAGTAAGCATATCCCATCTATACAATGGGAATCATCACAACTATCTCATCAATTCATTTTGAAAATTAAAGAAACTATGTTTGTATTGGGCCCAGCATGGTACTGGACAGGTGACAGACTACTTAGGTGGCAAGTCACTTGGAGACTTGAGGAGGCAGCNGTGAGAAGANCAGATACAGCTTGGAGATCCCAATGCTGGTGTTCCAGGAGCAGGATTCCCAGAGTGGGAGCACCACAGCTCTGACCGTGCTGTCCCCATCCATGTGGGCTGCTAAATTCACTCTGTAGACTGGATTAAAACCCCAAACACAGAAACAAATTCTAAATATGAATCCAAGATCAAAGTTGAGTGTGTTGTAAAACCTAGATGTATGCTTTATAGATGATATCTTCTAACTGAGTCCTCTCATGGCGGAGGGGCAAAGAAGCTCCCACAGGCATCTTTTTTTATAGTTTATTTTATTTTATTTAAATAGTATTTTTTCCATTTATTTTACATACCGACCACAGTTTTCCCTCCCTTCTCTCCTTCCGGTCCCTCCTTCCCAACTACTCCCCTCCCCTTTCCATCCATTCCTTCTTCATTTCCATTCAGAAAGGGGCAGGCTTCCCATGGGCTTGAGCAAAGCAGGGCACATCAAGTTGGTGTAGAACAGAGCTCCTCCCCCTGCATAAAGTCTGGACAAGGTAATCCAGCATGGGAAACAGGTTCCCAAAAGCCAGGTAAGCACCAGGGACATGTCCTGTCTGATCTCACTGCTAGGAGCCTTACAAAGAGACCAAGCTACACAACTGTCACATGCATGCAGAGGGCCTAGGTTAGTCCCATGAAGGCTCCCTAACTGTTGGTCCAGAGGCCAAGGGCTCCCATGAGCTCAGGTCAGCTCTCTCTGTGGGTTCCCCCGTCAAGACCTCCCTGGCTCGTACAATCCCTCCTCCCTTTCTTCAGTAAGACTCCTAGAGCTCAGCCTAGTGCTTGGCTGTGAATCTCTATCCCACAGGCATCCTTCATAAGGGCATTAATCCATTCTTGAGGGTGGGCTCATGACTCCCCCAAAGCCCCATCACTTTCTCCTGTCACACTGACTGATGTCTGCAGGAAGACACAAATGTGCACAAAGAATATGAATGGATGGATGCTCCCTGAAGAATAAATGAGTCAAGAAACTGGGTAGTTGCTTGGGTATCAAGGTTTCCACAGCACTGTCTGCAGTCCAGTGAGGGGAAGCTCATCTGTGTGAAACACACATGTGATCTCATGAGAATGTCAGAGGCCCCAGACTGTCTTGCGGAATGCATCAATGGCTATGCTCGCTTGTGATTCTGGGTACACNAGCAAGAGCAATTAAATGGCAAAGTGAGAAGAAGAAACTTCAGAGCCAAACCACACGGTTAACCAGAGTAGTACCATGCACATGACCTGTGTTCGTGGCTGAGAGCATCCTGCTTGCTTCCAACACCTCAGAACAGCCTCAGTCCGTATGCACCAACATGAATTCTTCCTGTCCTAAATATAAGAATCATGTTTGGGGTGGGTAGGGAGATTGCTCGAGTACAAGTGACCACTGTTGTCTCCTAGCTGAGGAAGGGAGAATTTCTCCATGTGTCTAAAAATAAAACTCCTCAACCGCTCTCTCACTGTCNTGATGGGCCCAGAACAGTTCTGCAGNCAGGTCACCAGGACCAGCGCAGCCTTGTGAGTTATAACTCACCTTTGCCCAAGTGATTCCCTAGGGCCTTCTGTAGTGATGAACAAATTAATGGCAAATGCCATTTCATCATGATCAAAGTGCAAGGACTCACCATTACAGCATCACGTGCACACACTCAGGGCAGGCGGCCAGAAAAAAGCCATCAGGGAGGAGGCATGTCTCAGCACTGCATAGCAGAAGGATCACAGCCAAACACATTAAGGGGAAAGTCACAAGCCAAGGGACTAGGTTTTTAAAGGATAAAACGCAGCCTCTTTTCACATGGGCCTGAGAAGCATGCTCACGAGTCTGTCCCAGAGATTGGTCTTACACTGTCTGTCAGCTGGCCTCACTGGAAGTGGGTGTCCAGAAGACACTGACACCCAGATAAACCTCTGGAAAGGTTGGGTGCAGCCATTCCACTCATCAGTAATTCTAAAGCTAAAANTCATGATCTATACTGGAGAGGAACAAAAACAACTTGTTCTCTCTTGCACTCTTTCTGGCCCCATCTCCCATCACAATGTTCCACAAACCTATGACAATTTCACCTTAAGGAAGACGATGGCTGGAGCCAATGGGGACTCATTAAGAGGCATTTAACTGCCACAAAGCCATAGGGGATGCCAGCTGTTTTTTCTCTCCCTCTATCCATACACCCTTCCAGTGGCAGGTTCCTCAGTTTCCTTCCCCCACTGCATTTCCAAGAAGCTTGACACTTGCTGAGTCAAGAAATTATCACATGACCACAGCTGGACCAAAGTGGGCTCCTACCACCAGTGATTGGCTCAGAAATGACCACGTGACTCAGGTTGGACCAACAGGATAAAGCCTGGAGCATTAGCAGGTGGGACAATTAGGAAGAAGTGTTCTAGGCATAGGCCTAAGTAGAGAGGACAGAAAAGNAAACTGCATTACTGGCCTGCTATATGGTAAGAGATGGATGCCCCCCAAAAAGGCCCATTTGAGAAAATGAATGCTAAGAAAAGGGGACAGGCTCAGGCCTGGGGAAAGAGTCAACCCCAGCTGCAACAGGGAAACAGGCTGTTTCTTCCAGTTATTATTTCACAGTTTTACCAAGCTCTTGGGACCTGATNAAAATAAAGGGGGGCAAATTTTCATCCACTCCTTGTTTTATGAAGAGTGGAGTGACAGCATGTTAGGACAGCTTTCCCTCAACCTCTCATTGCCCCACATTCAATGTCACTCTCTCTTTAAAGGCCTAAGACATCACAGTCCCAGGAGTTGTCATCACAGACCGTTTGGGACCTTATGNACAGGGTGCCTTTGACTCCAAGCATCACCCCTCCTGAGTTCCTGTCCCTTCCCTTCTGCCTGGCCCCTGGCTCACTTTACTGTGTTGGCACTGTACATTAAGGGGCATGCAAGCTTTACCTGCCCAGGTCTTAAGTGGTATCCAGCTCATGGGATGGATACCACATCCATGATCAATCATCTTGAATACTTAGCATATAAGCTGGAGTATGTTCTGAACAGCCATTTCCTTCATGTTGAAACATTGCATCCTGGANGGAAGCTCATTAAGACTCAGGAAGTTCTGAAAGAGGCTCCTTAAGACTCATGAAAATCTGTTATACAGCTGCCTTTGAGGTGTCTATGTCCCCAGAAGTAACCTCTGACCTATACTCCTCTAAGTANCCCAATAAATTAATTGGTTCACCAAGTTAGATATGTTGGTGGTATTGTTACTTTGGTCAGTTGTCAGGTCCCTATCTAGGGACCTTTGTTTGTCTCCTCAGGAATAGGGTCACACAATACAATGTCATACAGTTGGTCCTGAATGAGAAATTCTCAAATAGACTACAGAGTCTTAAGAACAAAGCTTGTCTTCCAGAACTCTGACTATTCCAGCTAGGGCTCAAGAAACACTCTGTACATAACAAGAGACCCAANTATTAGAAGAAAACAGACAAGGCAGATGTCCACCACTGGAAAAAGATCTTCTGAACTCACGAAACATTGGCCCTATTTAGCCTACAGAAGGTGGGGGATATGCATTTCCCATTTCTTGATTTCTTAAAGGCCCACTCAGAAATAATGTCGCCTTGGCCTCTGCTTGGTCTTCCAATTTGCATTACTGATCCAAAAATATAACTTACCCAGGTAAATTCTACATGTAAATGGTCAGAAACAGTGGAAAGAAAACTGAGGAAATACAACTTTGATTCTATGAGATGCTGAATTTTCATGTCGCTGTAAAACTGAAAGTGTATGTAAATGCATACTTTAGAAATGGTGGGTTGTCACTGTGATCAAGCTGAGACAAGTGAGCTAAGGCTTTCTATATCTCTCTTATTCTCCANTGTGAAGTTTCAATTAGAGATCCTTCCTATGCCACTGTCTTCTCAACACAGAACACATCCTTTCTCACTTTTTAGCTAGCAACTGCTGGTGGCTCAGTACCCTGGGAGCCTTCGCTAGTAGGGTACAGCTGTACCCACAGCTAAGTGGGTACNGCCATTTACAACAGCCAGAGAGGACAATCAGAAGATACAAATCCAGAGACAAAAAGATCAACAAACACACGGGGCCCTTCAGCAGGAGTCACAGTGTGGACACCCACAAAGCACATCTGGGAGAACCAGAGAAGGGCTAAGTTGGACATCTGGAGCAAAGACATAACCAAGATCTTTTTAATTAAGCCANTCTCATAGTAAACCTATAAGGCTGATCTCCAGAGCCGCCTACCTCCAGTGGTATAGGAGGGAAAGGTACAGGAAGGTGACAGAACTACATGGGTAGACAAAACAGGTCAGTAGCAGGCCCTGATGATTACAAAAGGGTGGGGATGGCATCAATTCTTTTAATCACACAGGACACACTGAAGATAGACAGTGGCACTGGCAAACAGTGACCACCACCTTCCTAGGCCATTTTGACTTCTAAGAAATGTGGAAGACAAACCCCATTTTTGGTTTTAACAGTTGCCTTAACTTCTCTCATCTGTAATCTCCTCCCCTAGAAAGCCGAGAGCACCCCACTCCTAGCACAGGAGTCATGTGACAACAGAGACAGAGCACTCCAAGAAGCATATCCAGGATGGCACCACACCCAGAGGACACAGAGTATAAAGGAAGCTAGCAGCAGGAAGTCAGCCTAGGGTGAAGGTTCATATAAGCTGGTTACANCACTAACAAATCACAAGTTCCCATTGAAACAGCCACACTTGGCCAGAAATGGAAAACTGTTTCTCAAAATCCACACCTTGCCTGGAATCTCAAGGCGTTTGTATTTCAAAGATTTCCTACCTTTGGGGAGTCCTTTGTGAGATACTGTATTCTTCACAACTAATTACCATGTCTGCAATGTGTGCAGGGAGCTTTATGCACAAGCAGTAGGAATTGGGGAAGAAAGGCACCTAGGCTTCATCACTTGCCCTGATGCTTCAACCAAGCTTCCTTTCCAAATACACCTGCTTATGAACAAAAGCTGTAATGTTACCAAACAGACTTCGCACTGATGGCCCTGAGTCTAAGGTGCTCCACATGCCNTTAACAAGAAAAAAGAAAAAGCTCCTGAAGCTCTTCCTCTGGACAGATATGACACTGATAGGAGACATATATGACTCTCTTTGCAAAGCACCGTTTGCAGCACTTCCCATTGCCCAGTACAGATCATGCTAATCCTGCACAAAAACCACTAGGTACTGAGGAGATCTGTGAAGTCAAGAGACCAGTTTGTCTACTGCAGGAAGTCAGGGTGGGGGTCTTTGGATGGGGACAGTGACCTTCAGAAGATTTTGCTTAACAAATGTTCATTCAAGTTAAATTTTAAAAGATAAATATGAGACTGNGGATCATCCATCAACAACAACAAAGGATGAGAAACAAAAATGCCACCAGTCCCAGCAGAGAGCATGGAAGAAAGTCACAGGGGCGTTAGAAAAGGTTCAAAAGAATTAGCTACACAATGGACTCTGGACTGGACCCGAATGCAAAACTGACGCTTGTAACAAGCAGGTCCCCGGCTACTTTCTTGGAGAGGAGCTAGCGGTAAGCGTCAGGGCACTCTGTGCATCTTCTGTACTGTGCCACTGACTACCAAGTGCATCTCATTTCCATGACAAAGGGAATTGTATTCAAAAGGTAAAGACCCATGTTCACATGTGTGTCCAATGTATGTTTGTGATGTGTGTGTGCATACATTCCTGAAGAGAAAATTTTTATTAGCTGCTATAAGACAAGATATTAGCACCCAGGAAGGGCAGAATCTAGAAGGTGCCCCTATTGTCACAATATAGTGGTGGTGGTGGTAGGGGTGTGCCTGGNACCCTTCCTCTCTGAACTATACAGTACATGTGCCTATAGTTAAGGGAAGATGTTTCCACACTGAAGTCCAAGGTGGTGGGTCAAGGCAAAACTATAGACCAAATAAAAGGTGGATACAGCTAGGCATGATCCCAGCATTGGGGAGGCAGAGGCAAGTGGATCTCTGTGAGTTTGAGGCCAGCCTGGTCTACAGAGTGAGTTCCAAGACAGCCGAGGCCACACAGAGAAACTCTGTCTCAAAAACAGAAAATAAAACAAAAAGGTGCATAGGCCACAATTTAATCAATAGACAATGGATACACTCACCACAGGCTCTGAAATGATTGACAGGCCACTCCTGTTTTCTAATGCTCATAGATTACATATTAATAATGTTGCACTTATTTTGGACAGCAAGATCTGTCAGATGGACCTCCCATGACACTTAAGAAAACACATATGCTGTGGTCATTTTGATCATCATGAAATGTCTCTCATGACACTTAAGAAAACGTATATGCTGTGGTCATTTTGATCATCATGAAATGTTTCTCATGACACTTAAGAAAACGTATATGCTGTGGTCATTTTGATCATCATGAAATCAAAACACAAATTTGACAGAAAAAAAGTCTCACCAACCTCAAGTGAAATAGGCAAATTTCAGTTCAAAAGACAGATGATATTTATAGCAAATTTCTACCCAGGGTAGAGATTTAAAGCCTAAGTATTTGTGGGAATAATCTTATGTGAATGGAATATGCCCATAACATCTAAAGTGGATATGGGCAAAGTAGCAGAAAAANAGCAATCACTGAGCAGCATGGTTTATTTTAGTTTCTTGTTGGCTCCTTTTCTTTAAATTTTTTTCATACAATATATTTTGATCATATTTCCCCCTCCCCAACTCCTCTAGATCCTTCCTACCTCCCTACTCATCCAGCTTCATCTTCATGTTCATTCTCTTTTCTCTCTCTCCTTCTCTCTAAACAAAATAAAAACAAACGAAAATCAAAATAATAAAAAACAAAACAAAAAGGCCTCCAAACACACACACACACAGAGTTCATTTTGTGTTAGCCACTGTTACTCCTGGGCATGAAGCCTACCCGGGAGTGTAGTTGATATATTCAGTGACAATGCATTGGAAAACACTAGGTTTCCCTTTGCCAGGAGGTAGGAATTACAAATAGCTTCTTGATTAGAGGTGGGACACCATGTCCACTCCCTCATCTCAGTGCTGGGACCCCTTCTGGCTTGAACCTATGAAGGTCCTATGTATGCTGGTACAGTCTCTGAGCTCATATGTTCATCAGTCCTATTGTATTCATTGTGATTGGTAGTTTTACTCGGTGTAGTAATCTAGGCTGGCATCTGTGGTCTCTCGGAACTTGTAGAACATCCATCTGCATCCTTCTGGCTTTCAGAGACTCTGTTGAAAAGTCAGTCAGTATTCTAATGGCCCTGTCTTTATATATGACTTGGTCTTTTCCCTTGCAGCTTTTAGTATTCTTCCTTTGTTCTGCACACTTAGTGTTTTGATTATTATGTGTCATGGGCAGTTTCTTTTCTGCTCCTGTCTATTTGGTGTTCTATATGCTTCTTCTACTTTCATAAGCATCTCTTTCTTTAGATAGGGGAAATTTTCTTCTATGATTTTGTTAAAAATATTTTTTGTACCTTTGACCTGGGTTGCTTCTCCTTCTTCTATACCTATTATTTGTAGGTTTTGTCTTTTCATAGTGTCCCAGATTTCATGTATGTTTTATGCCTGGCTATTTTTAGATTTAACATTTTCTTTGATTGATCAATCCATTTCTTTTACCTTGTCTTAAAGACCTGAAATTCTCTCTCACTTGTCTGTTAATCTGTTGGTGAGGTTTTTGTTTGACATCCTGAGTTTTTCATTTCCAGTTTTATTTCAGTTTGAGTTTTCTTCAGTGATGCTATTTCTTTGTTAAATTCTTCTTTCCTGTCTTAAGTTGTTTTCATTATTTCATTCAACTGTTTGTGTTTTCAGTCTTCACTAAGTCATTTATTCATATCCCTTTAAGGTCCTTGAACATGTTCAAAGTCNCTACTTTGAAGTCCTTGTCTTAATTGCAGGTAAATAGCAATTCTTAGGGCCTGTTGCACTAGGGTTGTTGGTTTCTAGAAGAGGCATATTACCTTGGCTGTTCCTGTTTGTGTTGTGGGCTGGGATCTAAGCATCTAGAGGTAGGAAACAGTTTCAAATGCTTCTGAGCATCATATCTGCTCCCATCTCTGTTGAGATATTCCACTCTTTGGTTGGGTTGCCCATTCATGATGCTAGCCAAGTGTGGGGTCCCTGGTAGAGAGTGTCACAAAGGAATGGAGATGAACTAGAAGCAAAGGCTGAAAGAGGTGGCAAGAAAGGACTAGAGGGACCCTGGGTTGGNACCAAAAGGCAGAGTCCCCCAAGGNATGAGAGTAAGCTGGGAGGAGGGGCTTCTGTGGTCAGGCTNCAGGAGGATTAAGAATAAGTCTGGCCGGGCGGTGGTGGCGCACACCTTTAATCCCAGCACTTGGGAGGCAGAGGCAGGCAGATCTCGTGAGTTCGAGGCCAGCCTGGGCTACTGAGTGAGTTCCAGGAAAGGCGCAAAGCTACACAGTGAAACCCTGTCTCG
>LZPO01097307.1:126107-140044 GCA_001675575.1 Neotoma lepida | reverse complement strand
TCAGAATCTGATTTTGCTGTCTGTAATAGAAAAGTTTAGCTCTTCATTACTGGTACCAACCTAGTCTTGGCTCTCCAGTTGGCCAAGATTTTGTGCTCAGGGGTAAGGTGCTCTATCTCTGTTCTAGAGAGGGAGGTAGCGCCTGTCTAGAGATGGCAATGGGGATGACACTGACCATGCATAGGGCTGGCTCATGGTTCTTTCCTTCAACTCCAAGTTTCATTGGGATGGTGTTTGCCTGTGAACTTGACAGTTGTCTGGATGTTTCAGCTGTGGACTCTTCATCGATGGACTTAGAAAGATGTTTCTAGTAATCATTGTACTTAGTTTGTTCTCAATCTTGCTTTGCACTGTGGTAAGCATATAGCAGATTCTTCTTCATTTTTGTTTCTATTTAATTTTAGTTTTTTGAGACAGAGTCTCATGTAGCTCAGGCTGGCCTCAAATTCACTCTGTAGCCAAGGCTGACCTTGGACTCTAGACCTTCCTGTTTCTGCCTCCCAAGTGTTAGTAGGTGCTTCTTATGTAGAAATTCTTTAGTGTGACTATTAAATAAGGACATTTAATAACCTCAAAGCCATTAAATAAGGACACAGGAAAGAATCTGTGATACTGGGGTTTTAGCAGTATATTTTCTTTATCATTTGTGCTTTAGTTCACTGAGCAAAGGGTTCAAATCTTCAGGTCCTTTTGGCCAGACCTTGTAAGTGCTTCATCAGAGGGAACCTTTTGTCTAACTTTGTTGCTTTATAGGAATTTGAGTTGTACAAGAATGCTGTAATTATCAGAATCTTCTTTAGAAAAAGCCTCTGAGGTTTGTGGTAAGTTTACATATTATTATACGAAGCACAATTTTCTTTAAGAGCTTATCTAAATCCCATCTGTTTGATTGGAAAGAGGAACTCGGAATGAATCCATCTAATTTTCGGGTTTTTTTCCTCAGAGAGGATTATGATTGAAAGTCAGAGCTGGGTTATATGCTTGCCTTTTTTTTTTTTTTCCGTTATGATTTCTAGAGGAAGTTTTAAGGTTTCCATAGTGATGCACAAGGGAGTCATCATTTTCTACTGTGATTTCCCAGCAAAGAAAAGAGTATTGGTAACCATGGCTTCGTAGAAATGAAAAAGATGGCACCAGGATTGGTCTAAATTGGTCTGCTTGACAGGGGCAGGACAGGGCTTTGTGAGCTGAATGGGACTGACTGCAGCTCAGGAGATTACTAATCACTCACTGATAATGTTAGGGGAATTGGCCCCTTGCTTTGACTAAGTTAGGGTCTTGTCNTGATTGGTTAGTGAGTTTACGTTTTGGAACCCAATGATGTTGCTGCCAAATCCTCTATCACTTTCCTCTTTCCCACATCCCCTGGCTTCCTCTCTGCTCTCTGCTCCACTGGCTTCCTCCTTTGATCCTTATCAGTTCTCCACCTATTACTCTGAAAGCTTGTCCTACTTGCTTGAGGCCCAGGGAGAGTAGGCCACAGGCCTCACATCCGGCATCCTCCATCTTCTTATTGCCTCCGGGCACTGGGCCTGCTGTGTTCCCTTCTTTGTAATAGTTCAGCCTGTTTTCATGTTTTCTAAAAGAGGTAGCATCTACAGTTCATGTCATTAGGTATATTCCACATCTTTGTTTGGTTAAACTTAAACAGAATGTTCTCATTGGTGAATTTAGAAAAAAAGAAATACTGCATCCACTGTCCAATGTAAACATGGACTGTGTTACTCGTAACAAAGCCAACAAAAAGACTGTGACAGGAACATCTGTAGCTCCATAGTTGCTGGCTGTGACTTGACCAGGGACTTCCCTACAGGGAGGGCCATCTCTGAGATTTCATCTGTTAAGAGCTTAAGTATTTACATTTGCCTTTAAGTGGTTTTTCTTTGAAACAGTATTTCATCATAGCTTGAAAAATTAGTCACTGCTCATGATTGCTAGAACAATCCTAACGTTAATGGTAACCATGCTTGGCAGTGTTTATGTAACAGAGAGCGAGTTTTAGAAACGCCAGGATGATCCTTTGCCTTAGAAGACTCACTCCCTTCCTTTGCCAGTTGTGAAGGAAAGTCCCTTGACAGTGAGTGAATGGCTTCTTTTTGAGATCCTGTTAGTCAGTTGTCAACCGATTAACATGTCAGGCCTCCTTTGTTCTTTAGTTAAGATCACTGAAGACTTTGCTGACACAATCTCGGATGACTTCAGGCCCAGCCAGAGTAATTGTCACAACTGCTTTAGATGGACAGGACTTCCCTTTAGCCTTTCCTAGGTAGAGCAAATGACTATTGTTTCAAGAGCAGAAATCCAAGTCTGAATTAGGTACCAGATTTCCCTGTACAATATAGCTTTGGGGTTTCTTAAGTTCCAACTGCAAAAGGGAAGAATGGGACCTTCTCCCAGGGAAACATCAGAGTCACATGTTCAGTTCAGGCACAGATTTCTTCCATGTAGCCATCTAACACATGCTGAGGGAATACTTACCTAGTCAGCAGAGCATCAGCATGACACACAACTATCCTTCAAGGAATGTACCTTCTAGTGAGGAGTGCCTATTTTAGCTTTCAACTCATGCCTCTTCTGTTACCCCATAGTCGATCCAATTTAAGAAAGGAAATGTGGAGGGAAGAAACAGCACACACCTGAACTACTAAGTTAGTTTATGTTCTCAGTTACTTACCTAAGGATAAGGGAAATAGTAAGATAACGCTCAAACAGAATATGGCTTGCTGTAGGTTCTCTTTTCATACTCTTTGATTCTTAGGCCATACCCTACTGTTTCCTGAGTGGTGTGCTATCCAGACTGTCATAGACACTGTATATGATGAAAAGTAGGGAGGCAAGGTGTGAGGACTATTGAAGGCTTTCTCAAAGGACCAAACCTTTAACTATTACACTCCCGCCCAGCTTGCCAGGTATTAAATGCTTAAACTGTAGTTGTTTGGAGATGCTGTATAGACCCCTTTGAGAGCTGAATGGAAAAAAATCATGTAAGAGGGAACTTGGGGTAGCATTTAACTAGGAGGGTGTTCCTGGGGAGGGGTTGGATTAGAGGCCCATGCGCTTAGCCATGGATATGTAACCACTCTGTCCTGGGGCACTGAGTTGAGCATACTAACTGTTGAACGGGAAGATACCCATGGGAGCAGAAAGCCATGAGTTGAGGGAGGTTGCTTTGGGTCAGAATTAGATACAGTAAATGGAGACTCAATGGCTTTTATCTTGTAGCTAATGAGGAACAATCAGCCCCAGTTGAGAAATGACAGTAAAAGACATACTTGGCAGGAGATGGATTCTGGGTAGTATTCAGAAGGATGAATGTATGGGGTAGAGGGAGCAAGTGACAGACTCTAAAGGCATTTTGTGTTAATTCATACGGAATAGAATACGGTTTTGAACAGAGGTCTCACTGTGCTCAAATCCTTGTTGCAGAAACCTGGAAGATTTTGCATCATTTTGCATCATTCCCCCTTCCCAGCTCTGTGAGTTGCGTGATCTCTTCCAAGCACTGATTTTGTCTGTTTTAGGATTGGGAGACATACATATTTAGTCAACGAGACAGCAAGTAATTCTCTGATAGACATCTGTAGTTCAAAGCATGCAGCTGTGTTAGTCGGCTAGGCTGCTGTAACAAATACCATTGCCTGTGAGGTGTAAACAGCAGCTGGTCTGCAGGGAGCATCTGAGATGAAGGCTGCTCCGATTCTTCCTCATTGTCATAGGTGGTCATCTGCCTTCGCCTTGAGAGGAGCTTTCTTCCTACACGCCCNTGCATGTGGCCAAATTTCTTCTTGTTATAAAGACAGCAGTTGTGTTGGATGTGGCTTCATTCTTAAGAACTCAGTTTATCTTATTTCTCAGCAGATGGTATGTCTAAATATGGTTACGATCCGAAATACTCGGGGTTAGGACTCCCACATATGAACCGGGGAGGGGGCAGGGCAAAACCTGGGTTGTAATAGCATCAAAGGGGAAGAAGGCGTAGAGCAGACTAGAAGCCAGGTTCCCCCCTCTCCCTGAACCCTCCTGACAACCCCCTGCGCNTTCTGTCTCATTCCTGTCCCCGCTGATGGAATGAGTCACCTCCAAAGAGAAAGTTCCAGGAGCCAGCTTCCTGTCATTCCTTTTCTAGGAGTATTTAGGCTGATGTCATTTGGGGGCTTTTCACTCCCAATCTTAGAATTAGCAGCCTTTCTCTCTTTCTTTAAAAACCTTTCTGGCAATGCTAGTTCCTTACCATATTTATTGCAGTCATCTGCTTATGCGCAGTGTTAATTTTTATCTCGATGGGAGGAAATCTCAGGCTGAGAACATACATAATAAACAGATGCAGCAAAGTGCAACCACATAGTTTTTGTTGTTGTTGATGTTTGTTTAATATATGTGACTCTCTTTTCAGGGTCAGCAAATATTTTTGAATTTAACTTTGACCTTTGAGGAGACATCCCTTTTATTTCTAGTTTTTTTTTTTTCTTTCTATTTCCATCTGTTGGCTCAAATTGGTGTCCATGGTCCTCATGTCATTCTATATTCTTGTTTACTCTTCAGACTTCAGACCAAAATTGTTGTGCTTATGGTTGCTAAATCTATTCCATTTGAGTCTCAGAGAAGTTCCATTCCAAGTGACAGGCTAGGAGAATGGTTAAATGGAGGACTCAAGCTAGACTGCTGGGGTCACATCAGTGGCTCTGACACTTACTACCTTGTGACTGTGGGTGTTTCACTCATTTTCTACGGCTCAGCTTTGTCTCATCTGTTAAGTGATGATAATAATAATTTCAATTTCACAGGACCATTGTTAGACTTAAATGAGCGTAAAGGACCTGGCACACAGCAAATACCAAAGAAGTGCAAAATATAATAATTACGATTCTGCTTGCCTTTGTTCTGCATAGCTTCCCTGGTGATCCTGTTCCTGCTTGGCTCATTCTCTGTTTCTCCCCTACTGGGTTTTCTGTTCGTAACCCATGCAGGGTTAGGCAGTCTTCCCTGGAATCCTCATTAGACCAGCTGTCTGCAGCTCAGACTGAGAACCAGAATGGTTGACAAGGTCTGTAAGTTTTACTTGACTTAGGGTAGGAATGACATACCTGCTTGAACAGAGAAAGGTTTCTCCTGCCTGGTTCCTGGATTTGACCACATTTGCTCCACTCTCATGCTGATGATTGCCGTTTTGGAGGCAGGAGGTACAATCCACAGGAAGCTGGCTGGNTTTGAGTAGTACTTTTCCNTATTATCTTAGTCTGCACACATCAGAGCATTGATATAGACAAGGAGGATGTCTGTGTCTGCCTTTCTGACATTATTGAACAGGTTCCTGATCATAGTTATATTGTGCAAATACCAACATCTTTCCTTGTCCTGTGGCCTGCCTTGGGCTGGCACTTGCTGAAGAACTCCGCAGTCATCAGCTGTTCCTTAGTGACCATAGTGAGATACCATCATCACAAGACCTCCAAGGCCCTCAAGAGCCACAGTTCTCCTAGCAAGGCACCATCTCCTACTGAGATCAGTAGTAATTTAGACTCCTACCTTTGTCCTCCCTCTTCAGGCTAGTCTTAGCCTTGGTGAACGGTAGCTATTGGTTTTGGAATCCTCATCCCTAACCCTCCCATTCTTCCTTGTAATCGGGGGCTCTCATAATTCAAAGTGACTTTGTGGGAAGACCTGAATTCTCCTGTTTAGTGCCTCTCATTGGACTCTCCCTTGCCCCAGGCTCCATCTTCAAAGCCCCCTTTTCCTTTACCTGGCCAAACAGGATCTCTTTTCTTTTTACTCCCGTGGCTCATTTTCTTACAACCTTCCAGTCCTTATTCTTTACCCCTACGTGCATCCTCCATCATCATTTCCCTAGTACAAATTTGCTCCTTTCATACATCAAGTTCCCATATCTCTGCCACAAGGAAGTAGGGGTTAAGATCTTAATTTCTAGTTTGTGGACAATTGAAATGATTTTATATTAAAAATGATATTTTAAGACTTTAAGACACATCAACAAGCACTTTGGAGAATATCTGGAGGCTTTCTTTTGGTCTTTATTAGTAAGACTTTTATGGCCACAAATAAAAATATTTCTCATTAATTAAACTAACTTATTTATCAATATTAGAGATGATTAGAAATTGGCAGAATATATTGTTTTATTTTTTGTCAAATTGTAAGAAGGTAATATATTCTGCCAATTTCTTTGGCATCTTTAATATCCACATTTCAGATTTGGGTCTTACCTTTATTGCAGAGCTAACAAGATAGTACTTACAGTTGTAGATAATGAGGTGGTTTAAAACTAAGTTCGGAGGGATTCTTGTTAAGTCACATAGCACGAATTCTTTCGCAAGTCTTGTTGAATGTGGAATAAATGTTGCGTGAATGGAGTCTTCTGTGAAAATCTGTATTAAACTTCTTGAAGTTAGACATCAAGTCCCAATCATGAATGGATGCCCAATAAACGGTTGAATTATTGAAGAAGCCATCTCAAGTTGGTTCTTCATGTTCAAGACCAGGCTGTTTTCCATCTCTACNCTCTTCAGTGGAAATATCAGTGGGCTTAGCAAAATGGGATGCCACTGGATTTAAATAATGAGAGCATAGCTGGAAAGACNTGAGAAAGCTGAGAAATACATTTCTTGCTTCATTTTTCTCCTCACAGTGGGATTCTGAAAGAGAACCTCGGCAGGGGTTTAGATGGTTGCAGTCCCGTGGAAGACATGCACTGAATATTTTTGGTTTTGAAATGATGCTTTTTAGCAAGTCCTTTCCTAGATTAGGAGTGGCGGTGGAAGGGAGAAAAATGAGAGCGAATGTTTTGAAGTCTTTTCATCCANTCTGGAAAGTTTTGGTCTGACTTGCCTGTGTTACAGGATGCTGCGGCTCTCNGTCTGCTCCCNTCAGAGGCTTCAGCAGCAGCACATTTAGATAGTCACAGTCCCCTTGGTTTCTGCCGAATAGAAATTAGTTTGAAAGCAGAATGCTCTCAGGTAATGTTTTTCTGTTGCTAGGTTCTGCATTTTATTGCCCAGACATCCTACAGAGCTGCTGGCTGTGGGAATTTGCAGAGAACATTCAAGAGAAACAGTCATGGGGTTGTGGGGGGGCAGGGGATGTAGCTCAGTGGTAGAATACTTGCCTCACATGTGCAGTCTCAATACCACCGAATGAATGAATGAATGAATGAATGAAGACGCTACAAAGGCCATTTTTCCAAAGACCTCACTTGTCTTTCTTTTCAAGCCCCAAAGCTGTTAAGGACAAGGTCCTGTTCTATGGAGGAAGAGGAGGGAAACTGGAAAGCTACCATTGTTTAGGTGAGAGAAAGAAATCTGGGAGGCATGGAACTGTTGTGAGATACAGGACTGACGTTGGCTTTCTTTGTGAGGAAGAATGTCTGCTGAGAAGACACAGACGAAGAAGAAAGGGATTACTTGGCAGAGCTGTCATAAGCATTAGAACTGATGCTGCCAGCTGTCAATCATGGGGGTACACTTTGGCTTCATTTGGTGAGGTTGGAGCCTTTGGAGAGGAGGAGGGCATTCCTTTGAGGATTCTGCGATGTTGTGGAAGAGGTTTTAGGGAGAAACAGTGGAGTGTGGGGAAAACCAACACCATCATAATGCGTGGGGAAGCCAGACTCTGACTCAGCCCTGCTCCTGTGTTGCTAGTTATATGCATATGCTTTTAAAAGTAATAGTTCTGGTAGCTTGTGCATTTGGTCATTGGCTGCAGGCCTAGAACCACCAATGGACCTAAAACCACAGGGCAAGGGCAGCAGAGCCGTTAAGTGGCAGAGCCAGCAAGAACAAGGCTTCTGTTTTCTGAAGAAGCCCTGATGGGCTTATCTTCTCCTGTCCAATTCAGCGACCATTCACTGATAGGGAGACTGTGGATCAATTAATCTAAAAGGAAAACATTGTGGCTTATACTTTCTCATTCATTTAAACTAACAGAATTTAGCTCTCTTTAAACAAAGCATCAAGAATGTGATGATGAGTAAAGAGGAAGCCACCCGTGGCTTCAGTACGCCAGTCGAATGGGGCTTACCCATGGGTTAAACTAACAATGAGGAAACATACTGATCTTTGTGTAAAGATATGCCCACGTGCAAAGGAGAGTGTCATTAAATCTGCCTGGTGAGAATGGAGTGATGGAGACANGTGAGGTTCCAGAGGACTTTTGAAAATGAGGATGAATTAATTGAACCCTGAGCTTGGTAATAACTGCATTGGTTTAATTGGTGTGAGCCAGTTCGCAAATTGAGCACTTCTGTGGGAATTTTAAATATCCTCATCTTCAGCTGTAAAGCCCTGGAATGGAATTGGACTGTGGTGATTTCCGAGGATGTTGCTTGAAGCCATCCTACTGGTAGCTTTCATGTTTTACAGTATTTGAAAGGATCTTGGTTCACCTCTGAAAGAAAGGCACGGTTTTCAGCTGCAAGTGATCAGCACCCAGTGTGCTACTACAACTAGAGCTTTGTTTCNTGTGACGCTGCAGTGCAGGGCCTGCAAAGTANACGAATACACACATTACCTTCTGAATTGTGATGAAGGGACTTGGAGAACTCCTTTTTGATCCTACACATGNTGTTCGGACTCTTCTAATAGATTTTTGTTTTGCACTTTTTGAATCCATAAAGATAAATATAATTAGCCACCAAGATCCAATTGGGATCCATTGTGAATACTATTTTAGATGAAATGCGTTTTTTAACCTTGAAAATTTTATGCATGGAAATGGTAGTTGTACAATTTCCACCCCACCTTCCCTCCCCCTCCCCGGCTCCCTCTGAAATTCATTACCTCTTCTTTAAAAATTATTACATATATGTGCATATGCATATGCTCATATAAATATAGCCTCCTGAGTCCATTTGCTGTTTCTCATATGTGTATGTGTTTAGGGGTGAGCACTTGGGATTGGATGACCCTTCAGGGATAACCCTGGATAATACTGATTTCCCTCTTTCAGAAGCCATTAGTTGCTTATAGCTCTTCATTAGGAGCAGAGCCTTGTAAGATTTCCCCCATTCACATTGGCATGTGAACTGGCATTGTCACCATGCAGGCAGGACTTGTATAGGTGACAGTACTTTTGGGAGGTCATGGGTACAGCTTCTGTCGTATATAGTAGACACTATTTAACAGCAGATGTCCCAGTCCTCTGACTCCTATAGTCTTTTCCTACTTCCGTGATGTTCCCTAGACTTAGGTNTATGGGGTTATGTTGTAGATGTTATGTTATTGTGGTTGGGGTTGGATGAGAGGTGAGAGGCACACTTACCTGTGGATATAGCACAGGTATTTAGAATGCAGGTGGGAATTATATTAGTTTAGGAAAGTGTCAGTAGAAGGTTCTTTTCTAGGGTCTGTGACCTTTACCCATGGGTAACTGGCTTATAGGTTTATAGTACCAGGCATAATTCCCTCATGTTAAGTGGGATTTAAGTCTGATGAGATGGCTGTTGGTTGCCCCCAAGATACAAATGCCACTATTGTATCATTGGGATATCTTGCCATGCTGGTTATTTTTGTGGTTCATAGACTTTACAGCTGGGTGGGACTGTTGATTTCTTTTCTCCCTCGAGAGTTTGCATAGCACTTTTGGATACCAAGAAAGCTAGTCTGTAGTGATATATTGTGTACCCTAATAAATTTGCCTGGGGATCAAAGGACAGAGCCAGCTACTAGATTAGACATAGAGGCCAAACAGTGGTGGCACACACCCTTAATCCTATCACTCAGGAGGCAGAGATCCATCTGGATCTCTGTGAGTTCAAGGCCACACTGGAAACAGAGCCAGGCAGTGATGGCACGCACCTTTAATCCCAGTACTGGGAAGCACACCTGCCTTTAATCCCAGGAAGTGATGGCAGGGCGGAGAAAGGTATATAAGGCATGAGGAAACAGGAACTAAGGCCGTTCAGCTGAGACCCTTTTGGGTGAGGACTCAGAGGATTTCAGTCAGAGAATTTGTAGAGTTGGTGAGGTAATAGGTGGTGGCTGTGGCTTGCTCTGCTGCTCTGATCTTTCAGCTTTTACCCCAATATCTGGTACCGGGTTTTTTATTAAAAGACATTTCTAAGATTCAAACAACACTAGTCCTCAGGTAGGAGGCTTCCAGGTCAGTTCGAATTTGATTCCTCCAATGCTTGTGTTTGATGTATGTGGTGTCTTCAGAAATAGGTTCTTAACCTTCNGGTTCTGGGAGGCAACCAAGGGCAATAGCAATAGCCTACATTGTTTTGAGAGAGTCTTCAAATTGCACAACCAACAAGTTGAGGGGAGGTTTCCATTGGGAATAACTTTAAGAATCACTNCATGTCAAAATATATTTNAAAACCTCCAACCTGTTTACATCTCAAGAATTGGTTGNCTCTCTGAATTGGCTTCAATCTGGCCCTGTAACTGGGGGGAGTTNGAAGGTATCCTTTGGCTGAGTCAAGTGCTTCTATTCAAGGTTGGGAATCAAGGAACCTCTTAAATAGATCTGTCATAGCTGTGTTAGGAGATCAGTGCTCATGAATGCCAAGTGGAGCCAGACCTCTGGCTTCACAGCTGTACCCACCAGACCCGATGTATAATCTTCCCTTGATGTGCAATGATAATCACCAAGTGGGATGCCTGGTACAGATGGCCTTCCACGCTTCAGTGCACGGCCCCTCGGGGTATGGATGATGTGCAGTAGAGCGATGTGGGCATGCANGTGGGTGGAAATTTTCTAATGTGCCACAATAATAACAATGCTGAATCCTTTCGCTGCTCAGCTTCCTCTAGAACTTCAGCCCACACAGCAGCCTACTTGGTTCACATTCTGATGTGAATGCTAGACAATTAGCAACTGATAATGAAAAATGCCATGGGAACCAGTGGGAAAATAATAGCTTACTCCAAGGATATAATGAAATGAAATTAGCACAGACAGTAAAACAGACAATTTATGGTGTCTTTTTTTTCTTTTTGTAATTAAAAAGAACCAGTAAATACTTAGAGTAGAGAAATCTGAGAATTGATTAGACTCCCCCATCTGCTTTGGAAGAGGCTTTTTTTTCCCCCACCCAGAAAGAAATCCATCTAGGGGAGCTGCCTCGTTGGGAGGTACTTCTGCTAAGGTACGATAGTATGAAAAGTCCCTGTTTTGTTTTTTTTTTGTTTTTTGTTTTGAAAACCATGACAATTTTGTTGCCATTGTTACTTACCTAAGTGGCTGTCATGCGGTCTGGGCCTTAGGAAGGGATACTAACACTAGATCCTTGATTTTAGTGTTGGGTTATACAGCTTTCCTCTTGGCTGAAGTAGCAGTAAATTTTTGATGTTTGCAACTAACAAATTCTTAGCAACCAGGTGAACTTGTTTCTGTGTGCAGGTAACTTTCTGAACACAAGAAAATGTGTTGTACATGAAATTAGAAGTTGAAAGGCCTTTAGAACTTCCATCTCTAGATGTCTCATTCTCTGCTACACAATAGCCTTGAACATTTAACCCTATATATTATTTTTGTGGGTGGGCAAAACTTTAAAAAAGAAGCATTTCATAAAAATCACTAAAGTAATTACTTTAGGATGCAAGAAAATCGCTTTACTTTTTTTCAAAAAGGGATTGGATTAGTTTCAAGCAATTCTGTTAAAATTTCAGTCTCCCTGTGTGGGTAGTCTTCTGTGAGTTGAAAAATAAAGAAGTCATAAACAAATCAAAATTAAATTCACTCCAAATGTTCTCCAAATGCATTTGTTTTGGAGTGTTGAAGAAAGTTGAATATTATTCTTCTAAGATATTTTATTCATCTGAAGTAGACTTCTTTCTGAATCACTCTCATTACCAAAAATCTATTTATTTGAAAATTAAATTGCCCCANTTGATCTAAAAATTCATCCCAACAAATACAGAGACCCACAGCTGGACAATGTGCAGAGAGTGAGAGACCTTGGAACACTCTGTTCTAGATGGGATGTCTCTATCAATTCCTTCCCCTCAAGACTCAGGGAACCCTGCAGAAGGGAAGGCAGAAAGATTGTTAAGAGCCAGTGGGGATGGAGGACACCAAGGAAATAAGGCCTGCTGGAAATGACAGGACTGATGCACATATGAACTCACAGAAACTGAGGCAGCATGCACAAAGCCTACACAGGTCTAAGCCAGATGGAGCCTCTGTCATGAAAGAAGTAAACACAGGCCCCTGTCCCTAACCTGGAAGTTATTCCCAATTGATAACCACTTGCTATTAGTTTTCTTCAACAGAGTCTCACTGGGGAAACGAACCACTCTTAGAGGCAGTTACCAGGCCCAGCAGTGATGGCCAACACAAATAATACTCAGTGGTATTTTTGGAGTATTTATTTATCTATCTATCTATTTATTTATTTTGTCTCACAATGTTTTGTCTCGGCATTTTTTTTTAAACCTTACAGGTCTTTTGCTTATATATTATGGTTTCCAATTTTGTGTGTTTATAGGATTCCTGTGTGTATGAATGTGTGTGTTTCTGTGTCTGTGTGTGTTTCTTGTGCTCTTTCTTTGGCTCTCTCCCCCTCTTTTTCCTGTTTGGTTGTTTTGTCCAATTCTGGCTTGTTTTTATTTTATTTTATTTTATTTATATTTTTTTAGATGCCTGTTTGTTTTTCAATGAGAGAGAGGGGGAGAGAAAGAAAGGGAGAGGATTTGAGTGGGTGGGGAGGTGTGGAGGATCTGGGATAAGTTGGGGGAGGAGAAACCATGATGAGAATGTATTGTATGAAAAAAATCTATTTTCAAAGAAATATAAAACATCCCACCCACATCATACAACTATATAAGCTCCGAGATTTTCACAAGATATGTTTTTATTGGGCATATGTTCCCAATTTTATCATAGCATTCTATTAAGCTGAATAATGTCAGATGGTAATAAATACAATCACCCCATGCTAACTATTCAGGTTTCTTTGCAAAGGCTAAATTGTACAAGGCCAATATATTGCTCAATTAAATTNNGCTAGAAGAGCATGCTAGTAAGATAATGACAGTCTACAAATGTTGGCAGTGGTTTTAAAAACTGGCAGAATAATCTAATCCCTTGAGCTTCTTTTTTATCTTCTTTTCCTTCTGGGAAGATAAAGGGTGTCTGGGCCAGTAGAGAGTTGTCACAGTGTCTAGGGGAACTCAAACCATGGGGGAAAGTCCTCAAGTCTCAGAGCTTCCATTTGTGGGTTACATTGCTGTCTTTGTGCCATTTTCAAGTGTTACTTCCAAACTGGTATCCTTGAGCATGAAGGGAAAAGTGATCAAGCTTGCTTGAAGAGTCTTGACTTCTAGAAGTGTGTGTGTGTGTGTGTGTGTGTGTGTGTGTGTGTGTGTGTGTGTGTAAGCTAAGGGAGAATTTGCATTTGAACATGTAATTCAGATAGGTTAGACCACTTAATTTTCAGAAGAAGATGGACACATTTCAACACATATATTACTATATTAAAGATAGCACACTGTGCGGCCCCCAAATGTATTCTCAAGTGTTTTGAGAGATGATTGGTTGCTAGTGACTCCATATGTTGCTGTGTTTTATTTTGGAACATGTTAAAATCTCACTTAGGTTTCATTAAGCCATTCCTTCTCCCCTATTTTTTGAAAAGTCTATTTTTTACTTCCAAAGAATTTGTTTGAACACGTAGTTAACTTATCCTTGTTAGCTATTCCTAGGATGAAGGTTTAAGTGGGGCTGCACATTTCCTCACAGTGTGTGGGTATAAGTGTGTATTCATGTATACACGTATGAAATATTTCACAGTTCTAAACTTATCATTTNTCTATGAAGGCTATTGAGTATTATTTAATTATGCCCAAATTTAGAACCACCACAACACAATATGCTTTCAAATATCAAAGATATTGTTCCTTTATTTTTTCATTGTAGAAGTGTTGTATAGGGAAAAGAGTGGGAATTACAGCTCTTATTTGATAGGAATTCTGTTATTTAAAAAA
>LZPO01097307.1:111522-125662 GCA_001675575.1 Neotoma lepida | reverse complement strand
GAGTCATACAGGTGTGGACAGCCCCTGCCCCCACTTTTACAAGCCCTTTGGGGATCAAATTCAGGTCTTCGTGCCTGCATAACATGTATTATACCCATTGAGCCATCTCTTCAGCACCTTCTTTCTTTTCCTTTTTCTTTTGCCAGGTGGATTGTCTTTATTTAGGCATGCACTCACATTTCTGCATTCAGTACTCCTGAACAGAGTGGGAAATGTGGCAATGAGCCAGGAGGCCAGGTCCACTGATCAGAAAACNCTGTGACATAGAGGTCCTTGGGTCCCTGCTGAAGGCCTGAAGAGCATTGCAGAAACCAGAGTCTGTAGGGTCAGGGCCTTGTGTTCCAGCTGTCAGGCTCCCTATCAGGGTGACCATGAGAACCTTGTGCATACCTCTTCAGTGTGTAAAAGCAAATCGATTAGTAGAAAAGAAATTGCCTTAGAGCCATGTGTGCTTAGGACTCTCTGGGTGGCCTTTCTCTAGGCATAACCACTAAGGACCCTGAGCTCTTGCCAGGTCTGAGTAGCCCTTGACTTACTCTGTTCACCTCAAGACCTGAGCTCAAAGCTGGTGGTGGTGGCAGGCTGAGGAACAGTCACCCCCTTTCCGGAATGGTGGTGAGTGTAGTCTGGCACTAAGTGAGGGAGGCCTTGTTTTTGGAACCTCATTTGATTCTTTGGGCCATAGAAAGTGTCAGGTTGTGATGGGCACCAAGGAAGTTGAGGAGGAGGGAGAAAGCGTTACTGTTGTATGATATTTTGTTTGTGTTCTGGCAAAGATTGCCTGGAGATCAGAGGGCAGAGTTAGCCACTAATTNANCATAGAGGCACANACCTTTAATCNCAGCACTTAGGAGGAGGAAGCAGGAAGATAAGGAGTTCAAGGCCACCCTGGGCTGCACAAGATTGAACCAGTTTAAAAGAGCAACAGAGCCGGGCAGTGGTGGGGCATGCCTTTAATCCCAGCACTAGGGAGGTGGAGACAGGGTCTCAGCCCCAGCCCCTCTTTTTGGTCTGAGGATCCAGAGAGGTAAGAAGTCACTAGTGGCTGCTCCTTTGCTTCTCTGATCTTTCAGGTTATTACCCTGATATTTGACTCCTGGTTTTTATTGATAAGACTAATTAGGATCACGCTTCACATTACCCCTTGATAAAGGTGGGGAGGAAAAATGGGAAGCTCTGAATTCTTCACTGAAGGCCAATTTCAGAGGGATTGGAGGATTATAAGCTTCAGTCAAGGCTGGGAGTGGAGGAATGGGGACAGGACGGTGGCTGAGAAGGCATAATACTTAAGAAAGAAAGCAGGGGTGCAGCCAAAGCACCCCAAATCTAGAAGTAGTCCCATGGGCTACTACCTGAAAACTGTTAGCTCTAAGGGCTACCATGCAGTGGTGGCTGGAGGGCAGGATGGAGCCAGCATTTGGTGATTATGTGATGTGTCTTGTGCTTGTTTACAGTTGTGTTAGTTGTGGCCACCACTCCTGATNGGCACACCTTCTTAATTCAAGTAGGAGATGCTACACAGCACAACTTAGGTATTTCAAATGGACAAGAACTTAGGATCAGTATGATATCTCAGGATGAAATCTAAGTAAGCTTCCTCTCCAAGACTTTGAGGTCCTAAAAGATGTATCTAGAAAATTCACTCCTGTGGAAAATGAAGAGCTGGATTGGATGGGGGAAGGGAGGCTGGAGCCTTGGTGACTAATTGCTGTCATACTGTCCTTTTGGTTGCTGCAGCAGCCTCATGTTCTTTTTTTGACATCACCACGCACTGAAGTTCCTGCAGGATGACTTTGATGTTGTGGGAATTGTGCCACTTTGCCAACACTGCCATGGCTCTTGGGTCCACCACTCCATTTGAACTACTCACATCACACATGTTGGCTTTTGTTACAAACGTTACAGATGAGGTGCTTCTGCAGATGTAGGTCCACATTCNATTTTAAGGCTTACATTCATTTTTCATAAATTGTTCTTGAAGAGCCAATGACCATTCCTGTCTATCTTTTAAGTGTCATGTCTTCACTGTCCTCTAGACCCCAGTCAACTGTGCCCTTGCCTACTCCTTTCTGACCTTCTTCCAGCTCTTCCAGTNGTCAGAAAGTCTGACAGACTTTTGGTTCAGAGCCTGTGGTGGCTACCATCTTACATGGCCGTCACTCCTTCCTTGTTGTTTTTAGTGAGGTTTCTCATGCTTCCTGGAGTAGTGCTGGGAAAGTTTACACCCGAGAAGTGAAGATTCTGGTCTTTCTTCTGTTGTCACTGTTCAGTTATTTCTGGTTTCAACCTTACTATTTCTGTTAAATGTTGTTTTCACTTTCTTTTTTTCCAGTTCTTGTGAGTCAGATGGTTTTGGTTGACCATGGAAAGGAATTTATAAATGTCCAGAGACTATGACACGAGAGACTTCTCTCTCTCACTCTATGCTCTACTGGCTCCTTGGGCTCTTGCTTAAAAATCAACAGATGGAGCCTTCCAGTGGCTTGCCAGAGATACAGCTAACTTTGAGGAAGTTTTCAACATGAACTATGTGACCGAACTTCACAGCCATCTGATTTCCAATTTAGTAATTACTGGAATAATTAGATGAGTTACTCTGCAGATGGCACTTAAGTTTCATGACATATGTGTCCTTGTCATCCATAGCAGATGATATATGGAATATTTGTTCTTCACTGTGATATGATATATATGATGCAAAATGCCTGTAAGGTTTTTCTTTCTAAGCTTCTAATTTTGTGTAGACCCAAATGAAACATCAAACCTGCTTTGGCTTGCATTGTCAGAACTCTTGGCTTGCTGTGCTCGATGGTGCACGTCAACTGTAGCACTGTGCTGATGGTAGTTCTTATGACTCTTACAGTATTTAAACTCTTTATAATTTTAAATGTTGAATAATAAAATCACAGAATGTTCAAACACAAGGATCATCACTTATAACAAATCTTAGAAAACTAGAATGATTTTCCCCATATACTTCCTTCCAGGCTTTCTAAAAATGGTATTTTTGGAATTTTAAGCTTATTTTTTAAATTAAAATTCATATACTATAAATATGTACTTCAAAAAATTAAGATTAAAATTTTGGGAGGAATTTCCTACATGTGTACTGTATTCACATCTCTTTTAAAAATATAGATAGAAAAGCAATTTATTCTGTTATAAGCATGTACNCAGTCATGGAGAATAACAGTCCCAATGGTAAGACAGGTCAGCCAAAATGGAGGTGGCATCAAACTATAGTGGTCAAGGACTAATTCCTAAAAAAAGCAACTTTTATCAAGGGTTAATTTAATTTTAAATACAAATATAAACTAGCAATTCATTCTTTCCCAACTTGACAGTTCACCTATGGTACAACTATCAGGTAGAAACATAGATCTTTTCAACTTGGTGGTCCCAAACTAAACACACACACACACACACACACACACACACACACACACACACAAAACCAAAACAAAACACATTTCACAGAAAGGAAAAGAATAATGGAAACAGCTCAAGAAATACAAATAATGAGCAAAATACATGGGGAAAGAGGAATGTATAGTCTTCCTTTGCTCCCTTTATTGAAANTAGATTCTTTTCTCATACAATATATCCTGATTATAATTTCCTCTCCCTCAACTCCTCTCAGTTGCTCCCCACATTCCCTCCCTGTATCTACTTCCTTCTTGTCTCTTATTAGAAAAGAACAGGCTTCTAAGAGATAAGAACAAAACATAACAGAATAAAATAACATAAATAAAATAAGATAAAACAAAAGCCACCACATTGAAGTCAGACAAGGAAAACCAACAGAAGGAAAAGAGCACAAGAGAAGGCACAAGAATCAGAGACCCACTCCTTCGCACATTCAGGAGTCCCAGTGGCTTGGCTTGGAAGTATTGTTTGAATGAGTATCCCACCCAAATCATAAGTTTCTGATCATCAGCAACTGACCTGAACAGAGACTCCTGGAGCAGATGCCAGCAAACCTCGTCTACTGCTGCATGTCCCGTAAAGATGGTCTTTGCATCCACCACTTTGCCTTTTCCTTTTAGAACTACACTGAAAAGGAGTGATGGCCAGGCAAGATGGTGACCACCACAGGCTCTGGAGTAAAAATCCCTGTTGGAAGAGATGGAAGAAGTTCAGAAAGGAGTAGGCAAGGGCACAGTTAGCTGGTGTCTAGAGGACAGTGAAGACTTGACACTTAAAAGGTAGATAAGAATGATCCTTGGCTCTTCAAGAACAATTTATGAAAAATGAATATTGTATTAATCAAGGTTCTCTAGAGTCACAGAAATTATGGAATGAATCTCTCTCTGAGAGACAAAAAATATATATAAAGGGAATTTATTAGAATAACTTACAGGCTGCTTTCCAACTAATTCAACAATGGCCACCTGTGAATGGAAAGTTCAAGAATCTAGTAGTTGCTCAGTCCCACAAGGTGGGTGTCTCAGCTGGTCTTCTGTATGTGCTGGAATCTCAAAGAAGTAGGCTCCAATGCCAGTGAAGGAATGCATGTGCTGGCAAGGTGGGGTCAAGGTTTCCTTCTTCCATTGTCTTTATGTAGGCTTCCAGCAGGAGGTGTGGCCTGGATTAAAGGTGTGCCTTTGCAACTCAAGAGCTGGATTAAGGGTGTGTGTCATCCCCCCCTCAAGATCTGCATCAAAAGCCTGTGTCTTCCAGCCTCAAGATAGGGATCAAAGGCATGTTGTCTTCCTGCCTGAAGATCTGGATCACAGGTGTGCCCTCTATTTCTGGATTTTAGTTCATTCCAGATATAGTCAAGATGACAACCAAGAATAGCCATCACAACCCACCCCTTGTTAACTTGACACACAATCATATCTCCTTATGTCATGATTAATTTTCAAATGAAAACAATAACCTGGTCATAATAACAGCTAAACATAACTATCCCATGTGCATTCGCAAATGCATTATATATTTAATCAGGTCATAATTATGCCTAACCTGATATAAACACAAATACATTATAAATGTAGATAGGTGGTAATCCTTTTAGTATCTCAAACTTAAATGTGATAGACATTGATATTCTCTTTTTTAAAAAATTTTATTATTAAAAAATTTTCTATTCATTTTACATACCAATCACAGATCCCCCTCCTCCCTCTTTCAGCCCCCCAGCCCTCCCCCTCAACTCACCCCCATTCCCACCTCCTCCAAGATAAGGCCTCCCATGGGGGGGGTCAGTAGAGCCTGGTACATTCAGTTAAGGCAGGTCCAAGCCCCTCCCCGCTGCACCAAGGCTGGGCAAGAGGTGGCACCTTAGGCACTGGGCTCCAAAAGGCCTGCTCATGCACCAGGGATGGATCCAGATCCCCCTATCTGGGGGCCCCCCAAACAGTTCAAGCTAAACAACTGTCTCGTCTATCCAGAGGGCCTAGTCTAGTCCCATGGGGGCTCCACAGCTATTGGTCCACAGTTCATGCATTTCCACTAGTTTGGCTGGCTGTCTCTGTACGTTTTCCCATCATGATCTTGATGTCCCTTGCTCATAGAATCCCTCCTCTCTCTCATCAATTGGACTCCTGGAGCTCAGCCTGGCGCTGAGCCATGGATCTCTCTGCATCTGCTTCCATCAATCACTGGATGAAGGCTCTATAATGATAGTTAGGGTATTCACCAATCTGGTTATTGGAGTAGACCAGTTCAGGCACCCTCTCGCGATTATTGCTAGTAGTCTAATGTGGGGTCAGACGNTGATATTCTCTTAATTGATGTTAAAGTAATTGAAAAAAAACCCACAAATATCTGTACAAATACATTCTTAACAAAATAACAGAAGCACTCATGTTAACTATAATCATTTCTGCAACTAGTCAAGTGGACCCACATGGTGGAAGGAGAGAAATGATTCACACAGTTGTCCTTTGACTTCCGCCCTTGCCCCTCCCTCGACAAATATGCATCTAATTGCACGTCTGTGGTGCACACACAAAGTGAAGATGTTAATAAATATAAATTTNAAAAAAACCCTCTTTCCTTAAACATAAAATGCAAAATTGAAAACAGAAAAACAGCCTCAAAGTTTCACAGGAAACCGAGCCGTAGACTCTGGCTTTCATTTTTTGTCTAGGGAATGCCGGTAGGAAAACACGAACCCTCACCCAACTGCGGGCTGAGGGGAGCCGTGCGCGGAAGATGGCTCTTAGCTGGCGATGGTACATTCTAGGAGGATAACATTAGCTCCTGGAATGACCAGCAGTGGGCTGTGCCGTAAGNCAGGGGTGGTACTCGGAGTGGACTTTTGTCCCTACCGGTGCCCACGGCTGGGCGATCGGAGCCATGGTCTTCCAGGATCCGGGCAGAGTGCTACTCGCTGCAATGCATGATGCAGTTCTGGTGCTGTTCTTGGGTATTCACAGGGGGCTGCACATCATATCAATTGGCTGCTGCTGGCATTAGGCACGGCCTTGGGAGCTGGGGTCAGACCAAAGATGTTTGTACCACCGGTTGTGAGATACCGAGGATATGGNTGAAGATGTATGGTGGGCCACCTTTGGAGATGGGGTTCCTTCACTTCAGCAAGACGTTTTTAGTGTGGATAAGAAAGACGTATCTGTAAGGGGATGTAGTTTAAAGTGCAGGAGCCAGTTGGTTCCGTTGGAGGTTAGAAGAGGATTTCAGATCTCCTGGATCTGGAGCTACAGATGGCTGTGAGCCAATGTGGATGTTGGGAACTGAACTCAGGTCCTCTGCAAGGCAGAGAAGTGTTCAAAATCGGGGCTCGGGATTTCAGTGTAGCCCTGAACCTTTCTCAGGGTGAGCATTTTAGCACAAAAATAATGTTCTGGGTTGATATACTTCAGTTAACAAGAACAGTTAGCCAGAAGCAGAGCTATAGCAGCCCAAAGCAAGGTTAGTACATTTTGAGACTTTCCCAGAACTATACAGACTTTCATGGATCAGGCTTTTGGTTTAGTTTTGGCAGGTATTGCTGTCTACATGCTGAGTTTTACAACCCAAACTGTACTCCCATCATAGAGTCAGTTGGGCTAAGGTCTGAGGCCCTGTTATGTAGAGTGGTGTTCCGTGTTGAAGATACCCCACATACAAAGACATGAGGTCTGTCATGTGGGAAATCTGCCTAGTGAGGTGAACCCAGTCACAGCCCCTTCCTTTCCCTTTAGCNCAGTTTTGGGGAGTTACCAAGAAACAGGCTGCAGAGTGGTTGTCATTCTGATGAGTCTANGGACTGGATCCATTCAGTTGTGAGAACCAAAAGTTGGTTCATGGTAATAGTGGTGATGTTTTTTTCTCCACTTGTGTTTTCTTAACAGTCACTCCTGAAGCCATCGGCTTCCTGTCTGCCATAGGGGTCTTTGTTGTCCTTCTGGCTGTCCTTGCACTCTTCATCAACAAGAAGTTGTACTTTGAAACCGTAAGAGGNCATCCACACCTGGAACAAGGAGGGAAGAGAAAGCAGTCTTTGAGAGACAAGACTGGGGGCCACACAGGACCGGGTAAGCANCACATTTTATGGTATCCTGAGCCTGGCAACCTGTTGCTATTTGAAGAGCTAAAAAGTGGCACTCTTTCCAAGGTGGCCCCATAAGGATTCACAGCTGAGCTGGCCAGTAATGGCTCTGGTAGACAGGATACATGGCACCACCAAAGGATGCCTTTGCTCTTCCCAGCATCTTAGAGCTGAAGGGAAAAGATTTACCTCCACTCTCCATCTTTTCTGCTCTTTAGACCCTTAGNTTGAAAAAAACTCCTCCCCCCAGTAATCCTGAAGGAGAAAAAGTATATGTTGATTGACAAGACTCTGGAAATGTTTTACCTTCATGATGGAACAATACTGACTTATTGCTGCTTTAGCTGTGTTTGAGATATTCAGTGTTTGAGGGCCATTTCCACTTTGGAGTACAGAAGTTCCCTTTCCAGAGAGAAAATTTCAGTTTCCATATCTAATTCTATTTGATGAGGGGGAAGTTGTATGAAGAAATAACTTCTTGCTCTTGAAGGACTTACACTTTCAACTGCCTAAGTATAGAATTTGGTGATGGAGGACACCACAGGGTTCAAGTTGTCACCCAGGGAGATGAGACATGGAAAGGCAGTCCTCTTGCTCTTAGTAGCCAGATTCTCACCCCCCTCTCACATACCCCTCATGTTGTTTGTTGGAACTGGTTAAGGAACAACTTTGTATCTCTTTGGGGTAGGTCTAAGGCTATGAGAACATCCTCCAGTTCCAAGGGAGCTGTGGACCAAGCAGCTTCTGTCGACACANATAGTTCAGCTTTATTGATAGTGGGGACATACCTTAGAAATTTAAGNAGGCCAATTATCTATTATTTCATGACAGATCACTCTAAACTTAACAGCATATATATTTATCTAAACATTTTGTAGTTTTGGAAACATAGGAGCAGCTTAGTTGGGTGCTCCACATCAGGGTCTCTTATGAGGCTGCAGGCAAGTCAGTGGGCAAATGAGGGTGGAAGTTTCTGTTCCACCAGCAACTCCCAAACACCAAACAGCTGCTTCCCAAATAATCACATAGAGGCTTATATTAATTATAAATGCTTGACTGGTAGCTCAGGCTTATTACTTACTAGCTCTTACACTTAAGTTAACCAATAATTCTTATCTATATTTAGCCATGTAGCTTGGTACCTTTTTTCAGTACGACATTCTCATCTTGCTTCCTCTGCATCTGGCTGGCGACTCCTTGACTCCACCCTTCCTCTTCCCAGAATTCTCAGTTTGGTCGTCTTGNCTATACCTCTTGCCTGGTTACTGGCCAATCAATCAGTGTTTTATTAAACCAATTTGAGTGACAAATCTTTACAGTGTACAAGAGGATTCCCCCTTTTTTGTCTAATTAGAAAGATTTTAACTCTAACATAGTAAGATTATATACAACAAAAACAATTAAGTAAGAATTACAGTAACACTAGCTAATCCATTTGCATTTGGTAAAATTAGAGAAAATACTTAATATCTGTCTTGGTGAGTCTGAAGTTTAGTATCTAATTTATTTTCTCTTATAACTAAGGAAAACTATAATTATAACTATTTAGTCTTCAACTCCATCAAAGACCTCAGAAGGGTGAAATGTTACCTAAATGACAGGGACCTCAAGCTGCCTGAACAATCACCCTCTGCAACGTTGGGGCATCCAACTCTGGCCTAAAATGTCTGTCNGATNTTCCTGTGAAGCAGGGAATTCTGAAGGACTGTCCTACTTTATCTTGGCTAGGTTTGGCAGTCACCTTTTTTGTGTCCTGCTGGTCCAGTTTGGACAGTAACTGTCAGCATTTGAGGCAAGGGCAGTTTCTTTGCCCACATGGCTAGCTTTTGCCATAAAGAAAACAAACTCTTACGGAGTTTTTTCGATGCCCATCATCCTCTTTGAAGTAATTGGTGCTGCCAGGAGCAGATGTGTCTCACTGTCGAGAAAAGTCTAAGTTCTTAAGACATTTTAAATGCTATGTTCTGTAGGTCTTTCAAGTGTTTGAAGATTGTTTATCTATCTGAAATATATCTCTGTATGATCTTGAAAACATATCTGTCATGACTACAAGTTTGCTATTATAGATGACTATTAATCTATATTTCTTAATTATATATTACATTTTAAAATGAGCCACATAAACACAATACCTTAAACAAGAGTAGCAATGTACAAACAGTATAACCAAATTAAATTTGTATCAATAAACCAAAATCCATACTAATATAAAATATATAAGATTAATAATTGTTTTTTGGATTAAAGTAGATTCAATAGTCTACCTTTTTATCCTATCATTTCTATATCCCCTTTTACTTTTCAGAATATGATCCCTAAATCTAATCTCCTTTATTTAGCTTTTTTCCTGACCGTTATCCATAACAACTTGTAACCAACCCCCCTTAAATGATAATAAATTNCCTATAACCCATTATTGTGAATGTGCATATAGTTTTCTAGACTACTTCCTGATGATTTGGGGCACTAGTAATCTTTGGGGGACCCTGAGAAAATTTAGGATAATTGTTAAGTCTTTGCTNGAGTANTCCATGAGGCTGGATCATCTCAGTTAGCAGCCTTGAAACTGTTCTGGCTGTTGGATCACCTGGGCCATCATTTTCATTGGTTTCTGGTCCCCTTGCTTTGAAAATATATAAACTTTTAAAGATAACATATATATCTGTATTAGTACCACTACAGATTGTGCATTGTACACAAGTCAACTGAAGATGATTTTTTGTTTTATATTTGAGCAGGTAAAATATACATCATGTGTCTTGTAGTTCTTTTAGATTTATTTCTTTATGTTTGTAGCCAGATTTTTCAGGGGGTCTTCCTCAATCAATCCTGATTTTTCTTAACCCAGAATTAATCTAGAGCCTCTCATTTCCTGTGGAAACAAAAACATAACCTCTCCCCCAAAAGTAACATATCTTTTGACTTAAATTTTGAAGTCAAGATAATTTCAAAATATATAGGTTGGATTAATCTGGCAGCATGTATAATTCAATGTCTCCTGGCAGCTGTTGCTTCTTCCTCAGCAAACAATTCAAAGACAACACAATAACATACAGTAATCCAGACTCTCTGTGTATTTTCCATCTTTATGTGGCCTTTTAAAAAATATTACTTTACTCTCTTTTTAAGGACTTTATTATTTTAAAACTAGAATCTCTTTTGTATGACTGTCTATATCTTCTCTTTTCTCTCCCAAGCCTATTTTTATTTTTAAACACACTGTGAACTGTTTACAGGGTTTTTTTTTCCATCTGAATCTTTTACTGTGTATCTTTATCTTTTTCTGACCACATGAGTCTTTAAACAGGACCACAGCGCTGGCTCTACCCCATTCTTTGGCTTCCTGAGAGTCTAGCTTCATGGTGGAGGTACTGGCAGGAGCCACATGTATTGTCCCCAACTCTGGGGAGTTTCTAGGTCCATGACACCACTGAGTAGCTTGCTGCATGCTGCTCATAAACATCATATAAGTGTTTGGTAGCAGGGTCTCTTAAAAGAGCTGTGTGTTTTTGCCACTAATGCTGAGTCAGGAAGCTGTCTCTTAAAGGAACCGTGCCTTTGCTTGGTGCTAGCAAACAGAGCCCACCTAAGAAAAAGTGGTTACCAAGAAGCCGAGTTTGACTCTGTTTTTGTGTGTTTACAATTCTTTTTCAAGCTTTTGTCAGATTTTACGTGGAAATTCCAGTCCCACCTTAGAAAGCCGGATGTAGGCNGGAGTTTCTGTCCCACCAGCAACTCCCAAATACACAGTAGCTGCTTCTCAAATAATTGACTCGGAGGCTTGATATTACTCATAAATGCTCGACTGGTAGCTCAGGCTTATTACTGACTAGCTCTTACACTAAAATTAACCCATAATTCTTATCTATGTTTAGCCATGTGGCTTGGTACCTTTTCTCAGTATGACATTCTCATCTTGCTTCCTCTGTGTCTGGTTGGTAACTCCCTGACTCCACCCTTCCTCTTCCAGAATTCTCAGTTTGATCACCCTGCCTATACTTCCTGCCTGGTTACTGGCCAATCAGCATTTTATCAAACCAATTAGAGTGACAAATCTTTACATTGTATGTCGTGGACCAGCCCCCATCATTATTTACCCCAGGGACTCTTGAGGAATGAGGGATAAGAGACTTAGTTAGAAATAGAGGGAAGAGAAACAGAGAAAACACAGGATAGACTCGAGTNGGCCTGGATCCTTATCTACTGGCCCAGAACTTTATTCCAAAGGTCTATTTATAACAATGCTAAGGGGTGGAGCAAAAGACCTCCCCTTTGCTAGTTACAGTCAAGTGTAGACCCTTACAAACACCTGATATTCAGGCCTGTGGTCCCAGTCAACCTCTTACGCAGTCCTGCTGGGTACAACCACTAGGAAACCTCAGTGGGCTACAACAAGTGTACAAGAGGATTATTCCACAGCAGGCCAAAACACTTCCTGAGTGGCCGGAGGCTCAGTTCCAGTTTTATGGATACCTCCAGGGCTCCTTGAATTTTCACAACATAGCAACTGGTTTCTGAGCTCAAGACTCACAGAGAGTAATGAGGATCCACAGTTTGCTTTTACAATCTCATCTACAAAGTCACACATTGTCACTTCTGTTCCCTTCTATTTTTCGCTGACTCTAGTCTGTGCACAGGGGACCCGAAATCAGGCTTCACTTTTGGAGGGACATCAAAGAGTGTATGAGCATGTTTTAAAGTCACTGTGGCATCAGTCATGGGAAAGGGTGCAGCTGTTGGCAGATGATGGGTGCTGCTGCTGTTGCCTTGCTCTTTTGAACTCCACTTGAGGCATCTGACTCATCTTTACAAAATAGAACAGAATATTTTATGGAGTTTGTCATATAAAATCAGGACCTTACAAATCCTTTAGCCACTACTGTCCCAGCCGGATCTAGGTTAAAGGGGAAGAGCAGGTATTGCTTGGCCATAGTTTGGTAAGGAGGTGGACTTCAGAATGATTCTTCTCCTTTGGATCTGACTGTCACTCTGATGTGACCTTGGTGAATTAGGGAACCATTCTGACCTTCAATCTCCTTTATATGCATGTTGGGATTATTGGATCCTAGCAAGGTTGTCTTAGAAGAAATGATTTATTTTGTAAAGGTGTTGGCATAGCTTCTACTGTGAAGGCCCTTGTGGAACTTTAACTNTAGTTGAGCAAACAAGCAAGCCTTTTGATACCCACACCATATGTCAATATGTTGGATTCTCTACATAAGCTGGGAGGTTGAGGCTGGTGAGGTGTTCTTTGCAAATAATAATGACTAGGACTAAGATTGTAGCTGATTAAAACACTCCCTTCTTGTCTTGTTTCACTTGTTTTTTTTTTGAGTGTTTTAGGGACAATTCTAAATTATACTTGCAAAAAAATTGAGATTTTAAGATCATATTGGAACGCCAACAAGAAGGCACAAGCTATTGAGACGTTCTAGCCTCAGACTCAGAGCAGAATCACCAGGAGAGCTTTAAAAAGAGCCAAATTTTCGGATGACCCCGAGAAGCAAACACCTTCCTTTGACATTGCTTCTCTGAAATGGTTTATTATCATGGATCAGAAGTTACNGAAGACACACTTCTATTCCACATTTTACCTAACCTTTGATATTTTCTTTAACTGTCATCCCTGATGCACTAATTTCTCCNTGAAGTCGGGATGTTCCTTACGTGTTTTGACAAGCATTAAGGAAGGAAGGCAGCCCCGTGTGGTGGAGAGGAGCACGGGGCAGACACTTGGAGCTTACTTTGCTACTAATTGGCCACACAGTATTTTGGGAAACCCGTTTCACCTCTCTGGGCCTTAAGTCCTCATTTGCAAATTGATAAGTCTGGACTAGTTTCTCCCAGCTCTCATTTTGTGATCCTGTTTGGCTCATAGGGTTACCATAGCAACTTCTGGGGCTCTGTGAATGGAAGAGACCTAACAAGAAAGATTAAACATCAACTAGGCCATCCTACTCTTAGACTGTACTGTATGAAACCGAAAATTTTGAGGACTAAAAAGATGGCTTTAGCATCNACAACTAATTAACCATTCTAATCCATGCAAGGGCTTGAAACAGGAAAGAAGTCTCTTAGCTCATCTGGTATTGTCAGAGATGAAGGAGCAGGGATCTGTTTTCTGCATCTACTGTGCAAAATAATTTGCATGACAAATACCATATCTTCGTTTAGGCTATGTATTTTTCCACAGTTAGAGGTCTACACGTATCATTGTGCCTGGAATTAGAAAGAGGAAGATGCGGCGAGATGGTGTCTTCCTAGTAACANAGGCAGTAGCAGTGATAGCTGGCAGCTGACATTTATTTAGCACTTGCTATTGCAGTGGACCGACCCAGTATTCCAATGTGTTATTTGCTTTCTTTCTTTAAGGTGCTGTGTTGATCATTGATAGTGATTATTTTGGGGGAAATATCACTTGGAACAAAGAAGGCATTCTTCAACTTTGAGATAGAAAATTGATTGAAAATAGAATCCCATGGTGAGAGGAGAGAGAGAGAGAGAGAGAGAGGAGAGAGAGAGAGAAAGAGAGAGAGAGAGAGAGACAGACAGACAGACAGAGGATAAATTGACTAAATGGATTTTATTTTGTCTCCAATAAAGCATTATTTTTTTGAGGCAGGGTCTCATGTAGCCCATACT
>LZPO01097307.1:96451-111433 GCA_001675575.1 Neotoma lepida | reverse complement strand
TGTGCACATGGATATCAACATATGTGGAGATCAGAGAACAACTTGTAGGATGATTCTAGCCTTTTGATATGTGAGTTTGGGGGCTCTAACTCAAGTCATCAGGCTTGGCAANGAGCACCTTTTCCTGATGTGAGTCATCCCGCTGGGCTCCCAAGGATGACCTTACACATGTGACCCTCAACCAACTGAACTACACCCCTAGCCCCATCACCTTTCAGTTCTTTCAAAGGCTCTGCAAGCCTTTGTCCTTNCAGCCTGCGTGACCACTAAGAGGCACATGGNTACTTTCCAAGCACTGCTGTCAGGCAGAGGTTGAGTCCTCTCCTCAGCGGTAGCTATTGGGAACAATGGGAGTGAGAGTAGAACTCTCAAAGACTGGATTCTTTATCCACAGTGAAATTGATTCAATCACAATGAGTGGGCAAGTTGAGAGTTTAGTTTCTCCATGCCGGACACAGGAAAAGGGGCTCCAGAGAAAGGTGGGAGGTCCTTACTTAAGAATGTATAAGGAGCTCGAACCTCCCATTCCCTTATGTTCTTATCCCCCATCCCTTACCCCCAGTTTGCTCATGTAGAACTCATCTATTTCTCCTTCGCTGGGCAATCTATGCGTCTTTCTTAGGGTCCTCCTTGTTAGCTAGCTTCTCTGCAGTTGTGGGTTGTAGTCTGGTTATCCTTTGCTTTACATCTAGTATCCACTTATGAGTGATACCATGTTTGTCCTTCTGAGTCTGGGTTACCTCACTCAGGATGATATTTTCTAGTTCCATCCATTTGCCTGCAAATTTCATGATATCATTGTTTTTTACTGCTAAGTAGTACTCCATTGTGTATATGTGCCACATTTTCTTTATCCATTCTTTGGTTGAGGGGTATCTAGGTTGTTACCAGATTCTGGCTATTGCAAATAATGCTGCTATGAACATAGTTGAGCATGTGTCCTTGTGATATGATTGAGCATTCCTTGGGTATATGCCCAAGAGTGGTATAGCTGGGTCTTGAGGAAGATTGATTCCCAATTTTCTGAGAAACCACCATACTGATTTCCACAGTGGTTGTACAAGTTTTCATTCCCACCAATAGTGGAGGAGTGTTCCCCTTGCTCCACATCCTCTCTAGCATAGGCTGTCATCAGTGTTTTTGATCATAGCCATTCTGACAGGTGTAAGATGGTATCATAGAGTCGTTTTGATTTGCATTTCCCTGATGACTAAGGATGTTGAGCAATTCCTTAAATGTCTTTCAGCCATTTGAGATTCGTTTGTTAAGAATTATCTGTTTAGATCTGTAGTCCGTTTTTAATTGGATTGTTCAGTATTTTGATGTCTAGTTTCTTGAATTCTTTATATATTTTGGAGATCGGCCCTCTGTCAGATGTGGGGTGGGTGAAGATGTTTTCCCATTCTATAGGCTGTCGTTTTGTCTTATTGACTGTATCCTTGGACAGAGTGGGAGAGCAAGGAAAGAGATACCATNATAAATGAAGACATCATGGGAATAGGGAGAAACAGGGTCCTAGGGAAGTTCCCAGGAATCCACAAGGATGACCCCACCTTAGACTACTAGCAATAGTCTAGAGGGTGCTGGAACTGGCCTATTCTGGTAATCAGATTAGTGAATACCCAAAATGTCATCATAGAGCCTTCATCCAGTAACTGATGGAAGCAGATGCAGAGATCCACAGCAAGGTGCCAGGCCAAGTTCCAAGAGTCCAATTGATGAGAAAGAGGAGGGATTCTATGAGCAAGGGACATTAAGATCATGATGGGAAAACGTACAGAGACAGCCAGCCAAACTAGTGGAAATGCATGAACTGTGGACCAATAGCTGTGGAGCCCCATGGTACTGGACTAGGCCCACTGGATAGGCAAGACAGTTGTTTAGCTTGAACTATTTAGGGGNCCCCCAGGCAGTGGGATTGGGATCCATCCCTGGTGCATGAGCTGGCTTTTTGGAGCCCAGTGCCTGTGGTGGGACACCTTGCCCAGCCGTGGTGCAGGGAGGAGGGGCTTGAACCTGCCTCATCTGAATGTACCAGGCTCTGCTGACTCCCCATGAGAGGCCTTGCTTTGGAGGAAGTGGGAATGGGGGGTAGGTTGAGGGGAGAGGCTGGGGGCAGGAGGAAGGAGGAGAGTGGGATCTGTGGCTGGTATGTAAAATGAATAGAAAATTTCTGAATAAAAAAAAAGAAAGTGAAAAATTCAGGCAGACACCTGGAGGTGCACACACACACACACACACACACACACACACACACACACACAATGTATAAGGAAACAGATTTTTTTTTTATGTTTAAGCAAGCAGACACATAGCTGGTAGTCAGCACACAGGCTATGACAGCTGGTACTCTGAAATGAAGTTGTTCAAAGGTTTTCTCTCTAGCAGTTTCTAAAATGACCCAGCTGAATGGCCCCTTCTAAGCCTACTTCCACTTCATCCTCCTTATCTGTAGCTACATGGTTATTTCCTGGTCTAGCAGAGATCCCCTGCTTACCCTAGCAATTGCTTCCACTTAGGCTATAATAGCTGCTATTTTTTTTTAAAATCACATCTATACATTTAGGTTATAGTATGTTCAAGTACATATTTTCCATGATGTAGTTCGATGAGTAAATCGTATTATCATCTATTTTATTGGTGAGGAAGCTGCGACTTGCTAAGATGAATATTTGTCCTAGGCCAGAGGTTCTCAACCTTCTTAATGCTGTGAACTTTTGATATAGTTTCTCATGTCATGGTGACCCCCAACCATAAGATTATTTCATTGCTACTACATAACTATATTTTTGCTACTGTTATGAATCATAATGTAAATATCTGATGTGCAAGATATCTGATATGCACCCTCTAGGTTGAGAACCGCTGCCCTAGGCTACTAATTGGCAGAACTCAACTCAAGCTTGCCTAACCCCAGAGGCAGGATTTTAATTTCTGTTTTTCTACTCTTATCATCTCCACAATTGAACCCATTCCATCCTGCTTTTATGTGAGGATGAGTGTGATAGAAATTGGACAGGTGGGTTTGGGAGTGTGTTCCTTTTATGCAGCTGCTGTTGCAGATTGCTACATACTTGGTGTCTTAATGGAAGTTCATTCTGGTACAATTCTGGATCTGATCCTGACTTGAAGTTAGGATGGTCACAGGGCCACACTCATTCTGGAGGCTCTAGGGAGGAGTCCGCTCCTTGCTGCTCTCCTTGTCTGATCCATTGACCTTGGCATCCATTAACTTGTGCTTAAATCTCTCTAGTCTCTGCTTTCAACTTCACATCACCTCTCTCTCCTATATTTCTGTCTCTAGTTCGTCACTTGTCCTTGTATTTAGTCCTCACTATGATAATCTAGGAAGCTTGTCTCATCTCAGATCAGTAATTATACCATCAGATACCTGCACCACCTTTTTTTTTTCAAATAAAGCAACACTCCCATGTCACAGGGCTAGGGATGTGGCCATAACTTTTGGAGGACTACCGTTCAGGCTACTCTAGGGAGAGGATGACATCACCTGGGAATGATTTTCAATCACTGATGTTAGGAGAGTTGATTAAGTATGGAATACATGATTCTCTCTTCATTGTCCTCCAGTAATTACTCACCACACTCCCCAAGAAGGGATAGGAAGGTTTTACAAAGACGTAGAGCTATAGCCTGTCAAATGGTTATGATATAGATGATGATTAGGTATCAGAGACTGCAACTTTAGGTCGAGTTGAGCTATCCTGGATTTCAATCCACAACACCTTTTACAAAAGCTATTATCCAATGCACACTGGAAATTAATTAAGCATAGGGAGTGGCAGCAACAGGGAAATGTGTAGCTTTAAAAAGAATTCCAGGTGATTTAAAGATGTTGGGGTGCGGTGGGGTACCCTGATGAAAAAAGTGAAGATGAGCACTGCTTACTGTGTCTGATTCTGTCCACCAGTGTGTCTGCGGGGGCCTTCAGCCTTCCTGCTTCTCTTCAACCTTGGACAGCGAGGGAGGTATAGTCATCACATGTTTTCCTTACCTGCGTATCATGATTCCTTGTGCAAAAACTGGGTTCATGGATTTAAATAATGAGTATTTGTGAGTGTTCAAGATTATTATATTATAGATGTCTTAGTTAGGGTTTCTATTGCTGTGAAGAGGAACCATGACCATGGCAACTCTTATAAAGGAAAACATTTCATTGGGAATGGCTTACAGTTCAGAGGTTTAGTCCATTATCATCATGGCAGGAAGCATGGCAGCATGCAGGCAGACATGGTGCTGGAGAAGGAACTGAGAATTCTATATCCTGATTAGCAGGAAGCAGGAAGACAATGCCATGCTACTAGATCTGNCTTGAGCATCTGAGACCTCAAAGCCCACCCTCAGTGACACCTTCCTCTAACAANGCCACATTTATTCCAACAAGGCCACACCTTTCTATAGTGCCAGTACCTATGAGTCTATGGGACCATTTTTATTCAAACTACCACATTCCACTCCCTGGCTCCCATAGGTTTATAGCCATATCATAATGAAAAATGCATTTAGTCCAACTTCAAAAGTCCCCTGTCTATTATAATAGTCTTAAGATTGTTTAAAAGTCCAAAGTTCAAAGTCTCTTCTGAGACTCATGCAATCTCTTTTCTGCAATCCCCTGTAAAATCAAAATGAAAAAGCAAGTCATATACTTCCAATGTACAGTTGAACAGAATATATATTACCATTGCAAAATGTAGGGAAGGGAGCATAGTGAAGAAATACTGGACCAAAACAAGACCGAAAACAAGTCAGGTAAACTCTAAGCTCTGCATTTCCATGTTGTCATGGATGTCAAAACTCTCTTCAGATCTCCACTCCTTTCAGCTTTGTTGACTGCAACACACTTCTCTCTCTTGGATGGTTTCACTCCCTGCTAGCAGCTCTCCTTGGCAGATATCCCATGGCTCTGGCACCTTCAACATTTTGAGATCTCTAAAACAATCCAGGCTTCACCTCCACAGTTTCACACAATGGCCTCTCTAGGCCTCCATGCAGGGATACTCCTGACACATGCCTGGCCTCAGCAGCTTTCCTTAGTCGAGGAGGAAGATTCCAAACCCCCTTTCTTGTATCTTTGACTCTAAAGCCAAAATCACTTAGCCAAAGCTGCCATGCTCTGCTGCTTGCTGGGGCTGTTATGTGGCCCCTCATTCAATTACATCTTCACCAGCTTTCTGTTTTTGATGGTTTCCTTCACTGCCTAAGTGTGGCTGTCCTGAAACTTGATCTGTAGATCAGACTGACCTTAAACTCAGAGATGTGCCTGCTTCTTCCTTCAGAGTGCTAAGATTAAAGGTGTGCACCACCACACCTAGTTCTAAGCTTTTCTTTAATTCCTTTACACAAGTTGGAAGCTTAGCTGGGTGGGATCTTGCCCTGAGGTCACCACTCCTTTTATTCCATTTAGTATCAGGCTTTTCTTTAATCTGCTTATCTCCTTGAACACACGATTTAGCTCTATTCCACTTTCTGGTGCCCCTTTTTCTCTTCAAAGCCTGCTCCTTTTCATTATAGATCTGCATGAGTGTGGCCACTAATAACCACATGACATAGTAGGNTGTTTTGAAATCTCTGCAAACACAATCCAAAACTCTNCAATTTAGCCCCAGACAGATTTTTTTGGACAAGGACTTTCTAGCAGCCACATTCTTTACCAAAATATCACAAGAATACTCCCTAGGCCACATACTAACATTTTTCTCCTCTGAAACCTCTTGAGCCAGCTCCCTCCCCCTGCAGTTCATCAAATCACATTTAGTAGCACTGTCTTCCATGCTCCTACTGGTATGGCCCATTAAGTGTCATTTAAAACATTCAACTGCTTTTTAAATCCAAATTCCCAAAGTCCACATTCTTTGAAATAAGAGCACAGTCAGGACTATCATAGCAATACCCCAGTCCCTAGTACCAACTTCTGTCTTAGGGTTTCTATTACTGTGAAGAGGNACCATGACCACAGCAACTCTTATAAAGGAAANCACTTAATTGGGGCTGGCTTACAGTTCATAGAGGTTTAGTCCATTATTGTCATGGTAGGAAGTGTGGTGGCATGCAGGCAATCATGGTGCTGGAGAAGGAGCTGAGTTCTACATCTTGATCCACAGGCAGCAGGAAGAGAATGAGACTCACTGAGCCTGGCTTGAGCATCTGACACCTCAAAGTCTGCCCTCAGTGACATACTTCCTCCAACAATGTCACACCTACTCCAACAAGGCCACACCTCCCAATAGTGCCAGTCCCTATGAGCCTATGGGGCTATTTTCGTTCAGCCACAATAGACATATATTTATATAATTGTGATTCTGAGACTTACAGGTTTTCAGTAAACTTGTCCAAAACAGAAAAGTGTGGCTGTCTCAGCTATGTATTTACTAGTGTTATAATATTTATTTTAACAACACTGTTTTCCTTTTATGCCAAAATAAGAAAAGTCAGTGAAAAAGTTTGTGGAATGATGTGAAGATATGAAATAGGCNTGAGAATAAAAACACATAGATGTATTCCTGGATGTAGCAGGGTATGCATGTAATTCTAGTACTTTTGAGGCTGAGGCATGAAGGTTGGGAGTTTGAGGCCATCCTCAGATTCACTGCCAGATTCTATCTCAAAAAACTGAAAAACATAGCAAGGGACCAAAGAAAATAAGATGTAGCTATATAGTGTAGTGACTAATGTATATTCATGGTTGCCCCTTGAGATGAAGAGGGACATGCAGACATGTGCCCATCTAACTGTCANCCACTTTCTCATATTTCAGGTTTTTAGTATAGTTAGCTAGTTAAATATAATTAGGGATCAATCTTTTTGGGTAATGTAAGAGCAGTAAGATTCATATTTAACTTGCTGGAATGGTTTCTTGATGTTTTATTTTGAGTACCAGCATCTATGTTTCCAAGGTTTCTTTTGGGATATCCTACTCAAATGAATTTTAAATAAATAAAATATTATATAACCCCCAGAGGCCCAATGTTCTTCTAAGAAGATGATTAAAAGNTATACATGCTACTGATGTACTTTTNAANACATCACAAAATTTAGGATTACACTACTAAAACATTATAAAACTAGGATTTCTTTGTTCTGAAGCATGACCCATCTGCTTCATAGTTCCTGTGTCACTCTTCCCCACTGGACATATGCAAAATAAGACCTGATTTGTTAGCAAGCTAAGCTGCATGGGATTTTCTCTCCTGATTTCATCACCCTGGTTTGCAGAGTCTGCACATCTATCTATGAAATGCCTTTTCACTGGGCTGGAAATTTCATATGCCTCAACCAAATTATAGGAGATGAAAACACTTGGGAATTGTGAAACTGTAAAAAAATATAACAAAGCTTGTATCTCCTTGTAATGACTAGTGACTTTTTGGGTGACTTGGATTGAGACACAAACTATTGTGAATTGATTTTGGTCTTGTTCTCTGGAAAATTATCTAAACTTGTAATAACTCAGATGAGTCCATCATAGTATGATTAACTGAACCCTGTTTGTTTGGTGGATGAAAATCCCGAAGGAGTCCATTGAGGGTTGCTGCCTTGAGAATACTCATTTCTGTACGAGTTAGTATTTACTGGGACTCTGTGTCCTGCTCCATGCTGTGCTAAGTGCTGGAAGTGAATTGGTACAGACGAGTAGTGTAGTCATTAATCTCTTGGAAATTACATTCTTTTAGTGAAGGTAGGTAAAACTAAAACTAAAGAGGCAAATAATTGATATAATTATAGGTTATTATAATTGGTATAAGCACATAAAATAAAGACTAATTGACGAGACAGGGAGATTCATGTGAAATGGGATTGTAAATACACTTTTTATTGCTGGATAGAACAACTGAAAAGTTTGAGTGGGCCATCGTGTGTGTGTGTGTGTGTGTGTGTGTAGGGAGGTAGAAGAGAGTGTCAGGAAGAAAGGAGGAGTGGGAATTTGATTAGTTTTTAATGAATGGTGTGGCTAAGGAACATGGCAAGTTCTAGGTCTGCAGGGTGGGCTGGTCGACTAGAGACCAGCAAAGACTCAGTGCCACAGTCCTGTCAGAAGTGTGTCTACTGGCAGAATTCCCCTTTCCCCAAGTCTTTGTTTAGCTCAAGACTTGAAGTGTTCAGATATGGCCTATCCACAGTAGAGGAAAATCTGCTTTGTACAAAGTTCACTGCTTTAAATGTCAGTCTCATACAAAGANTACCCTTCAGAAACATCCAGAATGATCTTTGACCAACATTTTAGCACAGTGGCCCAGTTAACTTGACACATATAATTAACCTTGACAGGAACTTATCTTCTATCTGTGCTTCTGTTCTTATTTCTTTCAGTGAATTGTGGTAGAGAGGTTGGGAAAAGGTTGTCATTAAAAACCTTTATTAGGAAAATGTTCAATCATACAAGAAAGTAGAGAAAGAATGGTATAATGAACCCATGTGCCCATCATCCATTGTTAACACTTAGTAACAAAGATGATTCATTTCTGAATTATACCCTCTTGTCTCAAGTTCTTTGTCTTTTCTCAAGAGGTGATGTTCCCTTCAGCTCCACTATTAAACTAACCTAAACAACTGTCTCCTTTCTTGCAACTTAGAAAGCAGTCTGTAGTCTCCTGTCCAAGAATTTCATCCAGTCCATGAACTTATTATCCAGTCAGCCGAATGTGGGGATGAAAGCATCGACTCGGAAGGTTGGGAGGAATCGTGACACCCTTGACAGATCTGGGCACACTTAGAGTTGAGCAGCTCTGCTTCCCAATTATTTACATAAGCATGCATGGTGAGTTACCTTAGAAACAGATTCTTCTTGTGGCATTTGAGCTTCCTCTGTGATGCAGGCTATTAATAAAAGCAAGCCTCAAGCGCTTTGTAAGTATGGATCACTGCTGGAAATGTTTAGTGCCTAAGTGTGAGAGCTTCCTAAAACACACATCATGGTTTCACGAGCTGCAGATTTCCCTTGTGATTTTTCACATTACCAATAACTGTATAACATATGGGCGCATGTGTCTGACATACAGAATTCCATCTTATTTTTAGCAGACACCCTCGAGCCTTTTCTGTTTTGAAAATGGCCACGGCATGGAGTATCACTGTGGAGAGTTCTAGACAGCTCTTTATAAGCCTCGGTTGTCCACATGGGCTCACCTAGTAGTGTCTGTACCTAGCAGATAGAAGTATCTCAGTCTTGCAGTCGGCCTCCACAGGATGAGCGACGTGTGTGTGTGTGTGTGTGTGTGTGTGTGTGTGTGTGTGTGTGCGCGCGCGCGCGCGCGCCCTCTACCTCACTTCTTTTTGCTGGAGCTAGTAAAGGGATTTCACCCACTTTCTGGATAGTTTCAAGAGCTTTTCAGTATAGTCAAGATGCACATACTATTTTTAATCATAGGAGAGCAAAGTTATCATAAATTAAAAGCTTCGCTTGCATATGTGAAAGAGGAGTACTATTTGAACCACTGTTTCCTCCTTGGCATTTCCAGAGAAATCTCTCCGGGTTACAGGCAGGCTAGAGGAGACCACAAGGCAGTGTTAGTTGCATTTGTTACCAGAGTTTGGATTTTTGTGCTTTTGTCAGCCAGACAGTAGTGCTCATGTGTATTTTAGCGAGACATATGCTTTAAATCTTTAAAAAAAATCATTTCTGGGGAGGCGGCAAGGAAAAGGAGTTATTGTTTGAATAGAATAGAGTTAGTAGCACAGATCTTTGCTCCAGCATAGAGGTGGGTGTCTGGGAATCCACACACTTTGCTAACTGTTTGAGCAATCAGTTTTAAAGGGATTATTGAGTAACTGGTTTAAAATCCCATTGCTTACTTAGCATGGCAGGTAAAAAATCAGTGAATGGGCCTGTCTGTAGTTACTTATTAAAATATTTACGTTCTTCTGAAACATGAAGAAGGAGCAGAGGCCTTCTTCATAAAAGCTCTCATTATAATGGAAATCCTGTGGTTCCAGGTTTCATGATTGAAGTTTAGTGACAAGATGACAGATATTTGAGGTATGTGCATTTAAGAATTCCAAAAGCATTTTCAATCTTAATTTTCTTACAGTTTCTCCACTTGGGATCCTCCAAANAGTTCTTAGTACTTAGAAGCAATTAATGTAAGTGACAGAGGATATTCTTATTTGCTTAAAACCTGCTTGTACTAGTTTCTCCATAGCAAAGTCTTGATAGAACATTAATTCATAGTTGTTAGTCAATAACAGTGAAGGGCATTTGATAGGAGAATGGTGGATGAACCTACTTTTAGAATATGAGCACTTTGAATGTTTAAATTTTGTTATTACATTTATGTATGTGTGTGTGCACACACATTCACACCTTTATGTGTGTAGGCATGTGAGTCCTTATGGTGTGCATGTGTTGCTTAAATGATATCTAGTGGGAGTTGGTTCTCTGTTCTTCAACAGTGTAGATCTGAGGACTGAGCTCATGTTTCCAGGCTTGTCAGGAAGAACTTTTACCCACAGAATCTCATGGGCCCTGAGGTTGATTTTCAAAATCACCATAAAGCAAAATCCAAATTGCAACCTTGCAAACCACAGCATAGAAGTTCTGGTGGGATCTTAGGGCTTTGTCTTGACTTTTAAAAAAGTTAGCCATCATATACTTTTATTTTTTATTACATTTATATATATATGTATGTATGTGTGTGCATGCCTACATGCCATAATTGTGTGTGTGTGTGTGTGTGTGTGTGTGCACGTGAGCTCATGCGTGCATATGTGAGCATGTGTGTAGTTCAGAAGACAACTGAACTTGTGGAAGTCAGTTCTCTCCTTCCATCCTGTGGGTCCTAGGAATTGAGCTGAGGTCTTCAGGCTTAGCATCAGGCTTCACCTGCTGAGCCCTCTTGCCCACCCTTCCCTTGACTCTTCATCACAAAGTTCTTCATTCCCCACTGTGGGTTTGTCAAGTCCATTCTTTGTTGCTGTTGTTACTTAATTACTTTTAATGATAAAAGAAAGCCCTGAAGACACACACAGATGTGACTAATGTAGAGGACTATGATTGGTTAACCAGATTTGAGCTATTCCATATTTATTTTCTTCAAATGAAAAGAAAACATCTAGCCAGCTGGAGAAAAACAGTTGCTTATGCTCTTTGGGATGAATCTGACCAGCAGGAAGCACTTGTTTTAAGTTAGTCTTTGATCTTCCTAAGTCTCTCCATTTCCATGTCCTTCAGACAATAATGCTATGACAGCTGTACTTCATGCTTCTTTGTCTAGTTCAGGAACCTTCACAATGCTTGCATATCTTATTTTTCCTGTACTTTGCCTTTGTTTTTAAATTCCTAACTNGTACTACTCTTAGGAGCATTTTAGGGAAAGAATTCAATTTAGAATTTTCCCAAGGAAGCTAAACCTAGCCAAAAAAATATGTATTCGGTGTGAGGTTTTATTCAGAATGGAGGCTGGCAGGGAACGCCCTTTTCAAGTGATGGGGATTTCTGCTCATGATCCGTTCTTTTGCGGCACCCAGGGAACACTAGAATTCTCTTTGGGATGAGATGCTTCTCGTAGTTTGTTTGCAGACTGCCCTTCCTCCCAGGAGGGAGGTGTGAGTCCTGGTCGAATGTCAGTGGAACCCTCTGAATGGAAGGTCATAGAGGTGTTTAGTATCCCCCGCAAGCAATATTTGGTGGCTTTTTGTGAGAAACTGAAAGACTTGAAAGAGAAAGAGAGGGAAAAGACACCAGGCCGGGACAGTGGGGTTAAAATAGAAATATAACTAGTGTTTTGTTTTAGCTGAATAGATGCAGTGATTATATGCATATGTGTATGTACAAATTGCTATGAAATAGGTCATATGTATGTAGTTACTTAAGAGACATTTGGCTCCAGGGTTATGCTCAGGAAATAGTGCTTCACAGTTCTTATGTGGAATTCTCTGCCCGTGATGGGGGAAATGTAAAAGCAGTGTTCCCAAATGTTCTCTGGGGCCACCTTGTCTGAGCAGACCCGAGAGACATTGTGTACCCCCTGCCTAGCCTACTTCTGTTTGTAACCACAAAGATCCCATTAAGGCTGCTGATTCTGATGGGATCTCAGGGGAATCTGATTATTAATGCTTGCCAGACACAAAAGCATTGACATTGTCATGTTATTAGCATCACTATCCTAAGAGCCCAGTCATCAAGGACGCCAGGAGACCTAATCTTCATAACCGCTAATGAAGGAGATAAAATGTGTAGCAATAGTCACTTTTGTAATGACCGAGTTTACTATCTGCTTGGGTTGAAAGCTTGCGTAAACAACCGAAAGGAAACCATAGGAAAAACAACAAACAGTTGTACGCATTGATTTAGCTTGAGAGTTTCAGTTGATGTCCTCATTCACAGACATGGGGGGGGGGCAGGATGAATGAGACTGTGGGACTGTGTCCTTTGACCTTGTAGAACTATATTCAATGGGTTAGTAATTTGTGATGGATTGGATTTCTGTTTATGCATGAAAATTTCATTAGATGAAAGATTCATACTGCTCTCATTACAAACCTAAATGGAACCAGGTTAAAACCTGTTGTATCATTGTTGGTCATGGAGTATCTTTTAGATTCAGACCAACTTCAACAGTCTGTGTTGTCTGGAGCAGTGATGATGGGAACAAGGACTCATTGAGACTCATGAGAAGATCATCTTCAGGAAACAGCTTGTTCAGTCAACAGTTTGAAAATAGTGTAAAATTTCTAAAAAAACGATTTGTAGTTTCAATAGGTGTTTAGCTTCTTGATTAAACCAATCTGATGTATGGAGGCCAATCTGAATTCAGTTCATTTTGATCCACTACTTAACATCCTGACTAACAGCTATCATTTTGCTATATTTGGAAAATGCCAGAAATTTTGTTAAGTTCATTTATCTGTATCATAGATATATTCGATCTAAAAGAATTTTATGTGTTGGTATCAACAGCAATAACAAACCCCAAAAATGGGGCTAAAGGAAGCTTCCCCAAACCCTGTTAGACTGCTACTTTCATGGACTATGAGAGGCATACTGGATGTGCTTCTCCTATTTTCTAGAAGAAGAAATGAAAACCAGGGAATGAAGCCACTTTAACAAGTCATTGCTACTTATAGATCTAGGAATGGCACATGGTGCCTCACCCATTTTAGTGCTATTTAGCTTTGTTTCTTGTTTTTCAATTGTTTTATGGTGCTGGGGCTGGAACCCAGAATGTACAGGGACTCACTCTACCATTGAGCTATATCCCCAGCCCTTTCTTAAACCTCTCATTAAAAAAAATACTTGTTTTTATTTTATTATTGTCATGTTTAACTAGTACTACTTTTCCACAGGAGTTACTGTGGGGATAATGATTCTGAGCAAGAAAGGAACATCACATCTTTAATTTTAGTAGAAAATATAGACGTAAGCCCAACTTTTGACAAACTTAGTAATGTGAAATTCATGGCATCCTGGTAAATACTGTTCTCATTCTGATGGAGCAGTTACCCTCTGCAGTGTAAGAACTGTATAGTCCTTAAGATGAGGCAGTTTCACAGATGTGAATTTGAAAAAGAACTTTTAGGCTCTAATTGAAAATTTTTGTTTAAAAAAATCTTAAATCACTTCAAATGGAAAACATAACAGGCTATTGAAACATGTCAATCTGGTAAGTGAAGCAATCACTATAAAATATGTGCACATGTGCGTATATAGATGTCTTAGGGTTTTCATTGCTGTGTGTTGTAGAATAATCCTTTTGTATATTGTAAAGATTTGTCACTCAAATTGGTTTAATAAAGAAGCTGACTGGTCTGTAGCTGGACAGTATGAGGTTGGTGGAGAGCCAAACAGAGAATTCTGGGAAGAAGGGCGGAGCCAGAGGAGCAGTGACCAGATGTAGAAAGAAGCAAGATGGACATGCCATACTGAGAAAAAGTACCAGACCACGTGGCAAAGTGTAGATAAAAATACGGGTTCATTGAAAATGTAAGAGTTAGCGAGTAACAAGCCTGAGCTATTGGCCGAGCATTTATAATTAATATTAATCCTCTGTGTGGTTACTTGGGAGCAGCTTGCAGGACAGAAACTTCCACCTACACCCCACGACCATAAACAACTTGGTGAGGTTTCTTTCTTCTTATAACTCTCAAGTCACATATCGTTGCTGAGAGAAGTCAGGGCAGGAACCTGGAGGCAGGAGCTGATGCAGAGGCCATGGAGAGGTGCTTTTTACTGCCTTGCTCTCCCCATGTCTTACTCAGCCTGTGTTTATTTTTTTATTGCAAATTTTTTTTTCATACATTTTGATTATGGTTTTCCGCCTCCTCCAATTCCTCCAAGATCCTCCCCTCCTCCCTATCTACCCAATTTTGTGTTCTTTTTCACTCTTTAAAAAGAAACAAAACCCAAACCAAACAATAAGAAACACAGACACAAAACCACAAAGAAACAGAAGCCAAAATATATAAGCAAAAGACTAAAATGACAAAAAAAACCCCAGAAATCTATAAAAATACCATTGAGTTTGTTTTGTATTGGCCAACTACTCCTGGGCAAGAAGCCTACTCTGACGTGTGTTAATATACTTAGTGACACTCCATTGGAGAAAACTAATTTTTCCGTTGCCAGTGGGTATCAATTGTAGATAGCTTCTTGGGAATGAGTGGGATCCTGTGTCCACTTCCCTCTCTGTGCTGGAATCTCATTTGGATTGATTCTGTGGAGGCCTCCTTGTGCATTCGGCCTGCTTTCTTATGCACTCCAGGACCACTTGCCCAGGGGTGGCACCAGCCACAGTAGGCTAGTCCCTCTCACCTCAATTGTTAATTAAGAAAATGCTCTATAAGCTTGCTTACAGCATAATCTTATGGAGACATTTTCTCAATTAAGGTTCCCTCTTCTCCAGTGACTCTAGCTTGTGTCAAGCTGACAAGAAACTAGCCAGCACAATAGCTATGTGTATTCAATATTCGAAAATATTGATTGCCTATCCTGGGACCATCAGACTCTCTGCTACATTCTGAGAACACAACAAA
>LZPO01097307.1:76416-88086 GCA_001675575.1 Neotoma lepida | reverse complement strand
GGTCCTGATGGGGTCATATTTGTCTTTATGTTGTTGACTGTATTTTTGTACTGGCGTCTACTCATTTCTTCCTCCACTTGGTACAGGCAGTGTCTGTGTCTGCCAGAGGCCTCTCTTGGTCCAATGCGAGCTCTTGGTCTAATTAGGGCGATGGAATCTCTTGGTCCCAATCAGCACTGGCGGGCTCTGTCTCCCAGGAGAGTGGAGTTTGCTGGAGGCGGGATTTCAGGGTTACAGGATTTGGTGGGGGATGATGGTGGTCTGAGCTGTCTGCAGNAGACCTGCCTACTGGCCTGAAACTGGGACTGCAATGGGTGGTGGTGCGGGGGCACAGGGCTGTGGCCCTGGGCCCAGAGCCGAGAGGCTGGGGTGCTTGGCTAAGGGGATACTCACTTCTTGGTCCCAATCAGCACTGGCGGGCTCTGTCTCCCAGGAGAGTAGAGTTTGCGTGAGCCCTAAAATGTATTTTCATATGACACAAATGTTTCTCTTCTCTTGGGACAAAAATCAACTGTCTTGTATCTTTATCTGGGAGTTATTCCTGTTAGTTTTTTCTTTTCCCAGTTTTATCACATTAGCTCTCAGTTACATTGCACCTTTCTATGGATGCTGTTTGAAAATCCTGAGTCTCCTTCAGCAGGGACTTGTTGATGTGTATGTCAATGGCCTTGGGATCTGGGTGCCTTGCTATTGAAAGAGGTCATGCTAATCACTTGAGATATGTTTTCCCCTTCTTAAAGTTATTTTAGAATTTTATGTATGTGGATATTTTGTCTGTGTTTATGGATGTATGTGCACCACATGTTTGTCTGGTAACAGCAGAAGTCAGAGGACAGTGTCAGAGCCCCTGGAACTCGAGTTGCATATGGTTGTGAGCTACCATGTGGGTGGGGACCTCTGGAAGAACAGCCAGTGCTCTTACCACTGAGCCATCTCTCTAGCCGCAGGCTTTATCTTTAAAAGATAAATATTAATTAAATCTTTAGTTCTCCTTAAGATCTTATTATGTGTATCTGAAATGGGTTTTCATCTAAGAGCAGACACAATCTCTTTAGAAAATTGTCACCGAGGCTGGGTTCAGTCATCCCTGGAGCCACTGAGGACCTTGCCTGTTTGTGTTGCAACCACTGGGTATTCATGGAGCGTACTTCAATTTTCTTGGCTGTAAGAGATACTCAAAAATACTCAATGGGCTTATGAAATCTGAGTATTTAAAAAGTGCCATCACTATAATGGCATCAACCTTGAGCAGCTCCCCATTTCAGTTGAACTAAGCCTGACTTGTTTTACGTTGTCCTGCTCAAGCATACACAAAGGTATTTGTTCTGACAAGTTTAGAAATGGGCTGTAGTAGAAGCCTTCCTGTGACTTAGCAATTGAAGCTATTTTTACTTTATTACATTTACTTTGGAAAATTAGGTGCAACAGTTTTCATGTTTTAAATGTTTTCTATTAGTAAAACAGGCTAACTAGAAATGGAATGAGATCAGGCCTCCAAGTGAGGGGCCAGTGAGGGGGCTCAGCAGGTAAAGGGGCTTCCTGGGAAGCCTAATGGCTTGCATTCGATCCCTGGAACCATGTGGTAGAAGGAGAAAACTGACCACTGCAAGTTGTCTTCTCATCTCCACACTTGTCCTACCCCATAAAATGAATAAACAATGTAAAAAATTCCAAACCTCCAAGTCAGACAGACATCTCAGTTTGAACCCAACATCTGTCATTTCCTGGGAAAATAGTCCCACCTTTGGTATTTCTAGAATTGCCCTAGTCTTACTGGCCTTCTGTGAAGGTTTGGAGTAGTCATTCAAATTTCAACAGCAGAGAATTGGAATACCATTTCTGTTCTTTTTTTTTTTTTTAAAGATTTATTTATTTATTATGTATATAGTGTTCTGCCTGCATGTTCGCCTGCAAGCCAGAAGAGGGCACCAGACCTCATTATAGATGGTTGTGAGCCACCATGTGGTTGCTGGGAATTGAACTCAGGACCTCTGGAAGAGCAGCCAGTGCTCTTAACCTCTGAGCCATCTCTCCAGCCCCACGGTTTCTGTTCTTTAATCCAGATAATAAACATCAAAACAATTCTCCGACCCTTTCTGGGCCTCAGTGTTTTCACCTGTAAAAGGGGAAAGCTATTGTCTTTTACATAAGCTTTTATTTGTTTAAGTCCTCAAAAACATTGTGTATGATGTTTCTGAGATAGTAACTTCTAAGTACGTAATATATTTTTACCTTGTAAAACATCACAAAGTTCAACATAATGGATGCCTGATATTAAGTCCCTGTTATACACTGTACTCTTTCTATGTGTTTTAAAATATTCTGTAATATAATTTACAAGATGAATTACAATATAGGGAGATATGATCTCTGCATTATGAATGAGAACATACCAGTGTCCAGGTACATGTCCATGATTTCAAGTAACTGCAGGGTGGATCCAAGGCAACCTTGCTTTGCAATGGTTCTAAAACAGTTATGCCCTGTCTCTCTTCCTTTCTCCCTCCCTTTCTTTCTGACTCATTCTTCTCATTATCAACTGGTAAATATGTATTTTGATTATAAGGAAGTTCTCATTTCAATTTATATCCACTGTGCTTCCTGTCCGGCCCCAAAGCCCAGTAATAAAGGTGTGTCCAAGACCCTGCAATGACAATGTGGCTGTATTGTATCCGTATTACTGCACAAAAACTCTGTGGTAGCCCTCCTTTTGCACTCTGTGTGTGTGTGTGTGTGTGTGTGTGTGTGTGTATGTATGTATGTGTGTGCTTGTATGTGTGCACATGTGAGTGCCAGTGTACATACAGTGTACTTGTAGGCTAGAGATGAACATTGAGCATTCTTCCTCCATTGCTTTTTACCTTATGTTTTGAAAGAGGGTCCCTCATTGAACTTGAAATTCACCAGTTTGGCTAGGCTGGCTGGCCAGTGAGCCCTTGAGATCCTCCTGTCTTTGCCTCCTTAGCTCTGAGATTACAAGTATGTGTTGCTGTGCATGCCTTTTTTGGGGTTATCGAACTCAACCTCATGCTTGAGCAACAAGCTCTTTACTGACTAAGCCATGTCCCCCACCCCAGTGGTCCATTTTTATATTTGTTAAGATGCCAACATATCTTGGAGAAATGCTTCAGAAAGTATTTCATTTCAATGGCAAGTATTTCTACCCACACAACAAATTTGCTTTTAAAAGAAAACACCTGTGGATACTTCTGACTCCTGTGAAAGATGGATGGCAGCCCATTTTGTAGTTCTTATTTTTGCCGCATGCATTATTCATCTTCCAAACCTTCTTAGGTAATTCAAAATGACTTTCTTCATCAGGCTTGATAATGGTAGACTTAATTAGTCTCAAGGCCAGTGTGTCAATAATAAATAACTGCATTTTATAGACAAGAGAAGTTACCTGGCAGCTGCCTTTGAAGAGACACTCTAGATAAATCCAGTATTCCTGACTTTCTCTTAGATTGTCCTATGAATCATGGTGAAGAGTGAGAAGGGGTTTTTTTACATGGTGATTTATCTTTCAAAAAAAATGCTAAACATCCCCATGTGTTAGAAGGTAGATTTGTAGACGATTTTGACTTTGGATGTGGTTACCTGGAAACCATGCCACTGGAAACGTTTTTCCTGCCTTCCAGAATGTAGCTTATTCTCCAGGAGCTCATAAACCTTTCAAAACGACACAGGCGTGCACACTTCCATCACAGATTTTTATGGTTTTCTACGCGCTGGTGTTTCTTAGATTCTAACTCTTCCTGCCCCCTGCAAGAAGCTGTCATTACCAGAAAAGGAGGTCAGAAGGATTTAAGTGACAGTCTCTACAGGTCCATAAGTGTTCTTATTCTCTATTCACAGTTGCCTTTGGTGGAGATCTTCAAAATATATGAGAAAGCACATAACTCGAGGATTTCATAGGTTTCCCATATAAGAGCACGCTCTATGGTTTTCTGCTTAGTAATTTTCTATATTTAAAATGATAGTAGGTCAATTAACTACCATTACAATTAAAGCAGAATTCTAATTAAAGGAAGATTTCAAAAATGCACTCCTGGGGAATATACCAATGGCTTTCCTTTTCTTTTTATTTATCAATTGTTACTCTATCTTCAGATTTCTAGATTATTTTGAGTACTTTGAGAGGTAATAAATCTTCTCAGGCCCCCCTGCAACAAGAACTCATGTGTTTTACACACTCTCCCACACTCTCATACACACATATATATTTCTGTTGTATAATTTTATACTTCTCATAATAATAAACTACCAATAATTACTTTAATCTAGCAATGAGTATTTTCAAGGCTTTCAGTGTATTTTTCCTTCTAATCTAATCTAGGTATCTGGACAGGATCAACCTCCCTCCCTCCTTCCCTCTCTCCCTCCCTCCCTCCCTCCCTCTCTCCCTCCTTCTCTATCCTAGGTAATATTATCTGTCACCTGACACAGCCTGGAATCACCTGAAAAAGAAGTCTTGAGTAACTGCCGTTATCAGCTTGGTCCATGGGTGTGTCTGTGAGAGATTATCTTGATTAATTATTGATGTAGGAAGCCTCAGCCCACTGTGAGCAGGGCTGTTCACTGGGAAGGTAGTCCTGAGCTATATAAGGGAGCTAGCTGAGCCTGAGCATGAATGAGTAAGTCAGAATGAATGAGCCAGCAAACAAACCTATGGTTTCTGCTTCACATTCCTACTTGAGTTACTGGTACGACTTCCTTCCACAATGGGTTATGACCTGGAAGCTTAAAGTTGAAGTCAAATCAACCCTTTCCTGCCCAAGTTGCTTTTAGTTAGAGTGTTTTAGCACACTAACATAATAAAACACGCATGCGCTCGTGCTCTCTCTCTCTCTCTCTCTCTCTCTTTCTCTCTTTCTCTCTTTCTCTCTCTCTCCCCCCTCTCTCTGTCTCTCTCTCTCCCATACGTTTATCCCACCAGGAGCCATGCCAGCGTCTCACTAGCTATCAGAAAGCACTCCAAAGAATTAGAACAGTGGATACATATTTGCATCGCCCTTGGTGTGCCCTCTCAATCAAGTTGACATTTACTTATATACATCTCCATGACTGCTTTGTCTCTACCAATATCCTTTGGGTTTAGGTTTATTTTATGAGTGGTACCCAGTATTGCCAACTCAATAGCTTTCTGTGTCTAGACACAGTTGCTGTCCCTTTTCAGTGTTCTAGAATACAACAACTAGACATTTCCCCCATATTTAGATAGAGATTTTGTCTCTTTTGCATTGTTTTGAGATATGATATGTTATGATAGTTATCATATCAAATTAACAAAGATTTAGAACTCATCCCTGAAAAGGTAATTTTATTCATAATATTTCCAGCCTCAGCTACTATGCTCTTTGGCATATCTGGTATGTTCTTAGATTTTAGAGAAAAAAGAAACAGAGTAAGGGAATTCCATTTTACAGATGATGATAAATGATAGAATCAAGACCAGTTGGCTTTAAACATTTTCATTAGTACCTTTATCCACACACTCATCCACCCACCAGCCCACCATCTACACACACACACACACACACACTCCTACACCCCTACATATCCATCCATCCCCCATCAACCCACCCATATGCATATCCACCCACCCATCAATCCACTCATTTACCCATTCATTCCTTTAACCTACCCATTCACCCATCAATACATACACATACCCATCTGTCCATCCATCCATCCATCCATCCATCCATCCATCCATCCATCCATCCAACCAACCAACCAACCAACCAACCAACATGTTCAGAGCTCCTCCTGCTTTATGTGGATTTTGGAGCTGTAACCTATAAAAGTTTTCCCCAAACTTGTGGACTACTAACCCATCAGAAGAATATTGACAAATAAATGTAATTTTATAACATAAAGACATATTCTAAGTACTCTGAGGCCATGTCTTTAATTGTAGATGAAGAATTAGCAGAGAAAGCCATTAGAGTTTCAATGTAAAAAATTAGACAGGCTGGGTATGAAGACATCCTGGGATAAACAAATAAAAATCAGGGAAAATCAAGGTCATTTCTGGAAATTCTCAGTGTATCACCATGACTGGCATGTAGAATCTCACAGTGAGGGGTAATGAGGAGTGGCTGAGTCTGCACCCTGTGACAGTTTCTTTGAGGCCAGCCTATGCTCAGCTGGACAGTCCATTAGAAAGAAAAGTGGGGCTATATGAACTGTAAGGACAGGAGTAGATGGCTAAAGCTACCGATTTCTCTGAGAGGCCCTCCAGGTCTTTTAACGCCCTGAAGCGCTTTTGCTTAGGCAAAAGACTTTCTGGGTCAAATGTAAAATGACTGAGGCCATCAGAGCAGTGAAGGCAACCCAAAGTGGGGTGTTGTGAAGTTGGGTGGAGCCAACGCTGACAGGATAATGGACTAAATAGGAAATTGGTGCCATAACACCACTGAGGTGAGTGATACAAGAGAATGGGAACTTGGGGAAGGCAATCAGTGGAGAGCAAAAGCTAATGGCAGATTGACTGCAAGGAACAGAAGGTGAGTGTGTTGAAGAGAGAGTCCCAGTCATGAGGTCCTGTGACAGAGGAGGTGAATCCCTGCAGCAAAATTACATACTGGGTTTGAAATAACTGAATTTAAGATTTTGGTGTGGCCCATTAATGTGTATCTGTTTCCTTACATCAGACCTTTTTTGTTGTTGTTGTTGTTTTAAAATATCAACCTTTAGTAAGGGTTTAGTCCTCCAGGGAAGATAACAGAAATACAGAGGTCTTGGCCAGGCTTATTCCTGCAGCCAGGCCAGGTCTTTGTGTGTTTTATTACTTTGTGTGCCTTATTAATTTACTAGATGACTCTGAACTACCAAAGTTTGCATACTACTGACTTGGATTTGTGAGAAGAGTAAGAAAAGGAGCAAGCTAAGGACTGGAGATGTATATTTTGAGTTTATAATAGTTTAAAACTAAAATAGGGTTGAGGCTGGGTTGTATAGTTCAGGAGATAGCATGCTTCCTAGAATGCAGAAGGCACTGAAGATCAGCCCAGGATACAAGAAACTTATCCCAGACCAACCAACCACCCAATTAACCAACTAATCAGATCAAAGAAACCAAAACCAATCAAAGAAACAAAATTAGGATGGGTTAGCTCTCCCAGCGGGTGAGTATAAAGGAAGAGGAGGAGAAGGAACAGGGCAAAGGGGGGTTGCAAATATGCCGTTAGGGGAAGGCAAGAGCTACGAAGTGACACATGAATTCTTCAGTTTCAGAGGAGAATGCAGAGCTCAGTGTCTGTTTAACTGAAATGAAGGTTTCATGAGGACAGGGGTCTCAGGGTTACCTTATGCCTGGCTTTATGCCCAGTACTTAATAGGTACTTAGTCAGTGTTATTTGTTTACAGAATGAATCAATGTATCTATGAGTCACTAACAGGAATTTTTTCAGAGAATATAAGCAGTTGTAGTAAAGGCTGAGATCAGGAGGGTTGACACTTCAGGAATGGAATGATTCTGAGGAAAGATGTTGCTATCAAAGAAACAATGACATTTATCCTACACTGCGATAGCAGTGAGATAACCACACCGGTGTATATATATAAATCTTCCTATGTTTGTGTTTGCATATGAGTGTAAAAGCATAGGCGTATGTTATTTGGTCGTCACAGTGTCCTGTTCTATGGATGTTCAGGAGGTACCTCTTTCAGATTACGAATCTTGTGAGATGAAGTATGTTTCAGAAGACCCATGAGTTGCAGAGGGCTAACTTGAGGAGATGGGGACACAGTCAAAGGCACAAGATACCAAGGATATATCTCCAGGAAGCTGGATGATCCATTTGCCATGCACAGATTTTCAGTGATTTCTCCCCAAGAATAGACATCATTTCTAGAGATTGCATAAAACTGTAAGACTCTATTTTAAGATTTGTTGGAAGCTTTTAAATTCCAGACACACATTTCCTTTGAGAGGATAAACCTTTGTGTCGCAAAACAGAGATGCCTGTTCGTTAGTTCTCTGGGTTCTGCATGTTTGTTCACGAAACCTCCAGCTTTCCTTGCATTTTGAAGTGTCATGCCTAACTGGCTGTTCCCATGGATTCCTTTACTCTTGTCACATTGTTAAGCTCATCTATGGGGAGCAGACTTCTCTCAGCCCATGTGACTAGAATCCATTACCGTTAATGGGAATTGTGCCTGAGCCTGAGGAGGTGTACAGACATGGGTAGAACCACATTTAGATTTTCATGGTCATTTCAAATATTTAGCGATCATAAGAGTTCAATATAACATTTCTTTGTCCTCACACCCCAAATGCTATCTGATGTTGGTGATTTGGTGATGGGTCTGCAGTTGTGACTTTAACAGGTGTAAGCATGTCTTTCCTCTGTTTCAGCTGAGAAGTGTTGAGAGTGAAATGTTCACAGCCACTAAGAGACTACCCTATCAAACACAGTTGCTCTGTTCCCTGCAAAGACCTACTCCATAGACCTTGGTGCAGGAACCAGCATGCTGCCTGGTTTTAGTTACAACCAACGGTGCTCACGTACTGCGCATGTTTTCTTTGTGTGTATATTAATAAAGTTTTGCCTGTTATAAAAAAAGAGACTTCAAATTTCTCATCGTGCTTGTTCTATATTTCATATAAGCCCAGAGTTCTGGAGGAACCAAAGGAGTGGACTCTGTACACGTGAGGTAGTTGGCCATGGTGTTGGCCATGGCATCTCAGGATGCCCAGAACTTCTTCCAGCCTTTATCTTCCTGGCTATCCCGAGTTTATGAAGCTCTCCAGCAAGCAGGCGATGCATTAGCTGCATCACTGGTTCTTCTAAGCAAACACGATTCGGCATTGAGTGACAAGCCAGACCAGGACTTAGATGATACTCAGATTCAGGAAACCTACTTCGAAGATGAAGAGCAGGGCCATGATGGGAATTCCGAGGAGGCAAACTCCCTGTTTCTTGAAGAGGACCATTTCTCAGGCTCTAATAGTGATTCACAGGACTCGGGCAGAACGTCAAGCCCCAGACTTGATCAACAAGCCAAAGACTCATGCTCTGTAATACACCAGTGGCCCAATCAGACCCCAGCTGGCCCGAAGCCCCCGCACATGCTTTCTTCTATCGCTGAGGAAGAACATCACGTTGAGAGGCAGAGATGTGACCTTCAGCTTGGCTTTGACACCCAGGTCCCTGGCACTTTAGAAAAAGTTAATGGAAAAAAACAAGGTAAGCTGTTCAGTACCATTGTTTCCTCATAAAAGCGCCATTGAAGCCTCATATAGCTCCATTTTGATTTGCTTCTAAGTATCACATTGCTTTTACTTTTTCTCTGCNGCTTACACCTCCCCTCACCCTGGCTTCTGATTGAGAGATGCAATCCACAGGAATATTTTTGTGCTGTGGAGCGTTACAAGATCCATGTTTGGGCTCCACATTTCAAAATAATAGTTCTGAGCAAGTGAAAAGCTCAAAATGAATCTGAGGGTTCTGTTGGAGAAGTCCCTGTGCACATGCCATGCTTTTTAAAATATCTTTTAAAATGTTCTTTTTCCCTCCTTCCCTCTAGGTTAGGAATTTCTAGATGTTACTATATTATTCAGTGTGAAATCCTGTGCAAACAGCCATACTTGTTGCAGAATTTGTAGTTGATAACACTCCAAGAATACTTCTCACAGTGTCTCACTGGGACGTGATACGGGGTGACAGTCGATGGGAGATCTTTGAAATAGGAGGCTTCATTTGCTTTTAGCCTGGAATGATAAGGACAGAGTTCAGAAGAGTTGCCAATGATACTGTATGTTGTAAGAACTGAGCACAAAGTAGGGCTTTAATACAAGCGCCATGGATATGACACAAACGTAATTAACTCTGGGAAAGACACGGCCGTGTGTTTCAGCATAGATTTTCCACGGTTCTAATCCTCTAACCTGTAGAGAGGTCATCCTACCTGGTCAAGAGTGAGGGGGTGGGATATGTGTGTCATGTGTGCAGGCATAGTCCACACATATTAGCAGATTATTCCTACCCAGACAAAGTCATTACTTCCTTTCTTGCTGGAGGGAGTCAACATTTCTGGGATACCATATTGTCTTTCTATTCACTCTCAATGACTCTTCCTAGTGTCAACTTTTTAGGGGAGGGTCTTACCAGACACATGGACTCTTGGTGTTTAAGGAAGCAAAGTATCACATTCTTTTTTGCAGCGCGCTCTCTCTCTCTCTCTCTCTCTCTCTCTCTGTGTGTGTGTGTGTGTGTGTGTGTGTGTGTGTGTGTTGTTATGTACACGTGTGCTTGGGCATGTGATGTCCAGACACTGAATGCCTTTCTCAATTGCTTTCCGTCTTTTTTGAAACAGGGTCTCTCACTGAACCTGGAGCTTGTCTATTCAGCTAGACTAGCTGGTCAACAAGTCCTTTGAATCCTCCTGCCACGGCCCATTCCAATACTAGGATTATAAATACACACTGTACCCAGCTTTTTGCACAGGATCTGGGAATCCAGACTCAGATCAGCATGCTTCCATAGCAAGCAGTTTAGTGACTGAGCCCTGCCCCCACCCCCCACAATGCTTTCTTGATTCTTATTTGATGAGTTGGTCAAATCAGGCCGGCGAATATGCTTTCTGAAAGATGAACTATAAATGACCACAGTTTTGAGTCTTTTAAAATTATTTGTAAAATATTTGGTAGAATTTTAGATTTGAGTTGAAATTGTATTCTGATTTTAGAAAATTCTTGCCCAATTTGACTGTATTTGAAATTAATGTGAATTTGTCTTAATAGATGCTTAACAGTGATTTTTTTTGGTTAATTTTCATAACTGTAAAATCTGAATGCAAACATTAATTAAACTCCACCTTTAAGTCAGACAATGGAGGCCATGGTGTGATATTCCCATTGTACCTGCAATGGTGAGCACCACGTTAGCTGTGAGGTAGGGTGAGGGAGAAGGTGAACTAATCCCTCTGAGAGGCAGCCACTCTTATCTTCTTTTTATAGTTGCAGAACATAACCTAAGTTCCACATTTGGGAAGAATCAGTGTTCAGGTGGTCTGATTTTAGAGTTTATGTGTACACACACTTGTTCTTTATTCCCTATTAAAATATGATTTACATAAGAAGAAATTCACCTCAGTCTGTTTTGTTACTGTTTAGAGCATCTTGTACCACAAGTAAGGTACGGAGCAGTCTCACTATTGTGAAGAATCCCCACACAGCTTTCTGTAGCAATCTTTTACCTCCAGATCATAGCAAACATGACTTATACATTTTCCTGGCTCTGTTCCTCTTAGTGTTTTTAGAATGTCATCTAAATGAAAAGATGGAGTCTGTGCCCTTTCTGATAAGTGTTTCACTTACTGTAACACGTTTGAGATTTGCCTGTCTTATTGGCCCTTTATGTTGCTGAATCCTGTCCCATTGGATGCATGCACTCATTTGTTAATTCGTTTGTCCGCTGAGGGATAGTTCACTTGTCCCTAGTTCTTATTTCCTTCTCAGAATCAAACTCATTCATTCTTTTTCATGTCTGATTACACTGGATAGTCTCTCTACTATCATATTAAACAAGAGTGGTGGGAGTGGATTTTCTTATCTTAGTCCTTAACTTAGCATAAACCTTTCATGACGACTTCATGGCTAGACACAGGTTAAAGAAGTTCCTGTCTGTACTAGATGGCTAGATTCCTTCCTTCCTTCCTTCC
>LZPO01097307.1:57444-76325 GCA_001675575.1 Neotoma lepida | reverse complement strand
ACTCTCTATTTCTCTCTCCCTCTCTCTTTCTTTTTTTGTCAAAAGAGAATATTGAATTTGGTTAAACAGTTTTCTGCCAAAGTAAAATATCCAAAATATCCACATGAGCCTTGGTGTTTGCTGTGTCCAGTGAACTGCACTGATTGACTTTGAGATGTTGAACTAATCTGATGTGGCTTGCAGAAAATCCTTCTGGTTGTGCTATGCTATTATTTTCATATATTGATGAATTTGACTGGCTAGTGTTTTGCTAAGGACTTTTTCATGTATTATCATCTGGGGTTTTGATGTGTGCTCATCATTTGTGGTACTGTGGATGAAACTCAGAGCCTTGAACATAATGGACAAGCACTCTTTTTTTCATTTTTACTCTTTTTTTTTAAAGTTTATTTAACTTTTATGTTATGTGCATTGACATAAGATCCCATGGAATTAGAGTTACAGACAGTTGTGAGCTGCCATGTGGGTGCTGGAAATTGAACCCAGGTCCTCTGGAAGAGCAGCTAGGGCTCTTAACTGCTGGGCCGTCTCTCCAGCCCTCATTTTTATTCTTTATTACTAAGGATGGTAATATTTTTATTTAACTCTAAAACATTCAACAAATATCTCTTTAAAAACCAAGAAGATGAATTGTCATCACAAGGTTCTTTCGGATATGAAAGGAAAACTGAAAACACAGTCTCTACCCTCTGGGTTTGCAGTTAAAATGAGAATCAGACATAAACACAGATATTCACGCACGTGTACAAAGACACAGGGTAACTATGTATAGAGACTTAAATGTGCTTTGGAGCTATATGGCAGGAAGAAGAAATCTTAATTCTGCCTGCAGGGGTCTGAGAAGGCCACATTTACCAGGAAATTTGTGGTAGAGGACACAGAAGGCACGGTGAATGTTTTCAACAATGGTGGAAAACATCAGGCCATGCACAGAGATAGTGACACCACCAGGATAGCAGTAACTGTGAAGCCCAGGGAGAGGAGGGCTGGAGCTGTCTGCGATGTCTCAGGGCTTCAGTGGAAGTCCAGCAATGCACATAGAGAACCACCGTGGTCAGACATGCTGAAGAGGCTTTCCGTTAATACTGCGAAAGGTGTCTGCTCTATGGCATGTCCTCTAGCTAAGCTGGAGACCCACTGTGACAGCTTTAAACCAGCACCTCAAAAAATGCTTTTCATTGTTGAAAATGTATTTTTTTCCATACACTATACTCCACTTATGGTTTCCCCTCCCCCTGTGCCTCCCAGTTCTTCCCCACCTTCCTTCCCNGCTGGATTCACTCCCTTTCTGTCTCTCCTTAGAAAACAAACAAATCCAAGGAATAATAATAAAATAAGATAATATAAATAAAAAAATCAGAATATGAAAAAAACAAACAAGAAAAAGAGCCCCCAAAAAGCATAATAAATGTATATAGATGCAGAGACACACAGGTTTGCACGCTCGGGAATCCCCTAAAAACCGCCAACCGGAAGCTTTCACATACATGCAGAGACCTAGAAGATAGAAAACTAAGATGAAACAGAGCAAAACAAACATTAGGAGATAAAGAACCTCCAGAAATGCTGTTGAGCTCCTTTTGTGCTGGTCATCTACTGGGGGTATGGGCCCTACCTTTAAGGGTAGTTTGCTTCCCCAGTCAGACTCCCTAGGAGAAAACTAATGTTTCATTTGCAACTGGCTATCAACCGGAGATAGCTTCTGGGTTAGGAATGGGTGGCCACTTCTCCACTCAGCTGTAGGACCCCATCTGGTACAGACCCATGCAGGCCCTGTGCACACTGACACAGTCCCTGTAAGTTCATATGTGCACTATAGTCCTGTTGTTCTAGAAGGCCTTGATTCCTTGGTGCCCCCCATATCCTCTGGGTTTTACAATCTTTCTGCCTCCTCTGCTGCAGAGTTCCCTGAGGGGAGGAGTGTTCCAAGGTCTCTCACTCTATGTATAATATTTGACAGTGGGTCTCTGTATTTGTTCCCATCTGCAGGAGAAAGGTTCTCTGATGATGAGTGAGCAAAGAGCTGATGGATGAGTATAGCAGAATGTCATTAGGAGCCATTTTATTGCTATATTCCTTTAACAGAGCAGTAGTATTTAGATTTCCCCTAAATCCCTGACCTATCTAGTCTCAGATTCTTAGCCACCCAAATAGCATTGAGTATATATTCCATCTCATGGAGTGGGCCTTAAGCCAAATCAGATATTGGTTGGTTACTCCCACAAGATATCAGATATCACAAATCAGATATTGGTTGGTTACTCCCACAAGCTTTATGCCACTATTGTACCAGTGTATTTTTGAGGCTGGTCATCTTATAGTTCAAATGGTTTGTAGCTGGGTTGGTGTTTAACTTTCACCTTTGATACCAGGCAAAGTATCTTCTAGTGCCATGAACATTAGTTTATAGGGGTGAAGGCTCTAGGTAGGCACCAGTTTGACTTCTCTGTGTTCGATAAATTGTGTAGGTGTTTCAGTAGGCACTCTTGATATGATATATACCATCTGATTTTAGTGTCTGTGTGATGTTCACTTCATAAAACGAATTCAGAAGTGTTTGTCCTTCTTTTGTCCAGAATATTTGTATAGATTTATTATTTGTTAGTGTTCAATATATATATATATTTACCAAGGGCTTTATTTATTTGTGTGTGTGTGTGTGTGTGTGTGAGAGAGAGAGAGAGAGAGAGAGAGAGAGAGACAGACAGACAGACAGACAGACAGACAGACAGACAGAGAAGGAGCGGTGAGAAAGAGCATGAGAGAGCAAGCATGTAGAAGTCAGAGGACAACTTGGGGGAATCCATTTTCTCCTTCCCTGTATGGGTCCCAGGGATGGAACCCATATTGTCATGCTTGGTGGCAAGCACCTTTACCCATGGAACCATCTCATGGGCCTCTAATTAAGGTGTTTGAGTCTGGAATTTTTGTATTTGGAAAGTTTTAGAATAAGAATTTAATTAGTAGATATTAGATTATCTTGATTTTATTTTCTTAAGTGATTTTTGGCATTTTGTGTTTTTCAAGGACATTTTCATCTATATTACTGAATTCGTCTTATGCTATTTCTTTATTGCCTAGTATTTTTAGGTTTTAAAGTGACATTTAAAAATATTTTTGATTTGGTCTGCCTGTAAAGAGAATTGTTGTCAATCTGTTTATGTTTTCTGTAAGAAACTACCTTTAATTTTTTATTGTTTTTCTTCTATTTTTGGTTCTTAATTCCATTGGTTTCTGTTATGCTTATTACTCCATTCTTTCTTTGGTTATAATTTGTTTTTTATTTTTATACAACTTAAGATACAAATTCACCTCTCAGCAATGCATTATCTGCATTCAACAAACACCAATGTGTTGTTTCTGGTTTCATTCTGAATTAAGTTTACAATGCACATGCCTTTGCTTGTTTTTTTCATATGGTGGCTATTTAAAACTATATAGGTTAGAGTTCAAACATTGAAGAGTTCAAGTATTTTCTGTGCTTGATTTCTAGTTTAATCGTACAATGGCCTGAGTTTATACTTTGTATTATTTAAGTTAAAAAAATTAATATTCATGGTTGAGGATTTAGCTCAGTGGTAGAAGGCCCTGGGTTTGGTCCCCAGCTCTGGGGAAAAACATTCAGACTTCTTCTGTTAAGCTGAGTGTGTGTTGATTTGTTGACTGTTTCATGTGTACTTGAAGAGGCAGTGTTCTGTGTGCTCAGAGTATATACATACAACTATATAGCATAATATATAGTTAAGCTAAGTTGTCCGAGGTGCTTTATCCTGTTTTCTAATAGTTGTTTGATCTATTGATTTCTGTGGGGTAAAGATACCGATTTTGATCTAATGATTACTGAAAGAGAGGTCAGGGAGTCTGTAGCTCAAATTACTGATTTGGAAATTTCTCGTTTCCATTTGTCAGTTTTTAGCTAATGTAACCTGAAGCTCTGTTGTTGGTACAGACACATTTTAGAAATGGGTCTTTATTGAAAGTCTTCGTTATCCTGTCATGTGTCATTTTTATCTCTTGTGATGTTTCTTGTCCTAACCTCTGCTTTGCTATTAATGTGACTACTCCAGTTCTTTACATTTTAAAGTTTAATGTGGCACTGATGTCACATTGAAAAGTTCTGAAATGCATGGGAGTCGTGTCTAGCTAGTCCTGTTAACATGTTTGTGAAAAGTTGCTGTTACACATATGGTAACCTCTGAGATCATCTTGTCAGAGGTGACCAGATAAGGATCTGCATAGCATATGATCCAGGCTTGGGAGCTGTGAGGCTGAGTCAGAACTTAATAGTTGGATGGAGGGAGAAAGGCACTCCAGAGGGAGGAAATCACAAACGTTCATGAACGCTAGCATGTAGACAGGCTGACATCCCCGGATCATGGGGCTAGAGCTCAGGTCCTTGTGTTTTCTGTGCTAAGAGTTTGGCCTCTCTCTCCTACAAGCAGCTGAACATTACAAAAAAAAAGGTCGTAAGGATAACACCAGAGAGTTCTGTTTTGGAATAACTCTCACATCAGTTCTGAAATAAAGTTGGAGGGAGCAGTATATGCTAGGGGACTATGCAGTGGCTTGTAAGAAGGAACCGTATAAGTCAGCGTGAACATGTGATAATAGATGGCTGCCAGTGTGCTGTCATTGCTCCACCAAGAAGACATTACATAACAAAAGCCTTTGGTATGGCTTTGGACTCGGTGAACAGTCTTCCCACTAGAGGTGGAAGTCCAGGTCCTAGACACCTGAAGGTGTGATGCTCAGGACTGGATGCGAGTCAGCATCTCTAGGTACCGAGGACAAAAGAAAGGGAAGAAGATGGCACCCATGCAGAGAGAGAGGGAGGGTCCATCTTCTTCCCTTTCTTTTGTGCTTGCTGCCAGCAGGTGCCAAGTGTACTTGGGAGAAGGAATGGGGAAAACTAGGTTTCTTCTTTCTCCCTGGAAAGGGAAGCCTTCCTATTCAACTTTAGTGTTCTGACTTTGAATCCCACCTATCCCTTCCCATTTCACAGGGAGCAAAGAGCCATAGGAGATACTGGAGGGACCCATGCATGTGGAGGCAAAGGATGGACATCTGTCTGTAAGGAGAGGCCTCTGTTAATTACACGTGCATAGAACACCCCACCTCACACAGAGTGCTGTGGGAAACTGACAGGCACAAACGAGACAAACCATAGGCTCTTTCTTGAGCTTCTTCCAAGGCTGTGTCATTTGTCTAATCTGTTCCCAAGGATCCAAAACCGTTTTCAAAACCCCAGCTCTTGGGTACGGGGGGATTGGTTTGTAGTGTGGCCTTTGAGTGAGACAGTCTTGTTAGTCCTGATTACTCATGGCTGTAGATGGAGGAACATTACTAAGTTGCCTCCAGGAACCTCTACTTTTCTCCCTTTCCCTAAGGTGAAATGACCTATGCATTTACTCCAATTGTCTTTTAGCCATTGAGCAAATGCTTGTGTTTGTCTTTTCTCAGAATAAACACCGAGCAACACTAGGATGCATGACCGGACTCTCAGCCATACAGATGTTAAGATACCTGTAGGTTTAAAAGGTATATATATTTATTTTAGCTATGAGTTAATATCTTAAAGAATCTTCCTGTGCTCATTTTTCCCCCTCATTACCCAGGGGTAGTGTAAGCCATTCTGCTGGAGAGAGCTATCTGGAGAGAGGCGAGGAAAATCAGCATCCTAATCTAAGATTTATGTGCACTTTTTGAAAAGCCTTATCAAGCTTGCCTTTCCCATTTAATCTTGAGTTCTTTTCATAATGTCGTATCTTGATTTTATGTTCCTTAATGTGCCATATTTTTCTGCACAATAGATTTTAAGCTAAATTGGCCCAAAACAAGAGGGATGCTGAATGCTTTTTGTAACCATGGAAACATTTCTGGGCACTTACCGAGGACCTGGCTGCCAGTAGTAAATGTAACAGAGAAAATAGACACGCTTCATTTAGCAGTTGCCGATGATTAAGAGGCAGAGAGAGTACTTACAGTGACATCCCAAGATAGGCTTTCTGGTTTAAAGACCCAGATCCAAACACCGACTTCCCATCAGAAAAGCAGCTGTGACACCCTCAATGTGTCACAGGAAGGAGTTCTAATCATGTTTGAAAATCTTCTTTGTTTTCAGCTTTTCACTTGGGATTGTCTGTGTGTGTGTGTGTGTGTGTGTGTGTGTGTGTGTGTCTGTTTTTTTTAAACCACATATATTTGTTTCCAAGAAATATGCTTGTTCTTTCCTGAAATAGCCTGCTAATGGAATTAATGTGTTTCAAGTCCATTGCCATATAGAACTTTGGAAACAATCCTTGGCAAGAGGGAGTGTATTTAGATGACACAACAGCAGGCTTTGAGAGCATGGTGACATAACTTGACTTTCTAGCCAGGTTTCTGTACTAGGGTAAGGTAATGTGGAAGGGAAAAAAACAACCCACCGTGTTCTGAGTTTGTGGCTGATGTCAACCGTCATGGATAGATGGCCTCGGGATTGTTGGTGGCAGTTAGGAATAAGTGGTGTCAGATAGTACAATGCAGTCAATTCAACTTCAACCAGGTTTCATCTTTTCTGTAGCACATGAGAGCTGTCTCCTTCTTCCCTTTCTCTTTTCTTTGCCAGGCTGGAGCTTTGTGTTGCCCTTGCACGGGTATGGTCCTGAAAGCAAGCCCATCCCACATTACATTTATCTTCTTCATCTGTTAGTCCTGGCTTCACAGCACTTGCCAGCAAGGTTCTTTGTTATCCAGAACCAGCTAGGGAAAAGGTTTATTGTTCTGCCACACTTTGAGAATCTATCCTCTGGAAACTCAATTTCCTTGATATTCCATCCTGCACATTTTAGAACAGCTAACNATCAGTGATGTTCGAGGAGCTGGCATGCAGTTTTCAGATCTTGGCCCTGAAGACAAGGGCAGTGCTGCTGCTGCTGCTGCTGCTTCTGCTACCTGTTTCTAGAGTTTTGTGTCATTCTTTGAGGAAATGTCAGAGATNTAACACAATTTTAAATGGACAGAAATTTGGGGCTGGAGAGATGGCTCAGCCATTAAAGGCTAGGCTCACAGCCAAAAATATAAGAAATTTGAAGGTCTAATTTATGGCAAGGATCAAAGTATGGATCCCATATTTCCCACCCTGATTTCTGTTTGTTACTATGATAGGATGCTGGGAAAATGGAAGGGTAGGTCTAAGCGACATAATAAAGTCCCCCTCTATTTTTCCATGCTCACTGTTATTAGGAATAGATTAGAGAACTTTAAGGCAAGTTACAATCCAAGTAAGTTTCAACTCTATTTTATCGGTTCCCAGGGNATCACAAATTCTTCTGTAGTTGTGGAATTAGCTAATGAAAATGGTTTAGAAGTTTTCTTTGCCCTTGTAATGTATCTACGAGTGCCCTTATTTTCAGTCAGCCNGTCTAAGGGAGGGGGCACTGGGGCCAGGNAGGAACCACGTGCTTCCTGAAATGTCTTCTTGATCCATCTTCATGCTGAGGGAGACTCTTGCTTACTGNGTGTTTAGTTTTCAATACCATGGCTATACATGCACCGCCTTCTTCCCCTCTGTCAGTGTCTCTTCTGTCACAGTCCCCTCCTTCCCCTGTTGTTCGAATCTTATACGGTCTTTTAGTAAAAAAAACCAGAGCCAGATATCGGGGTGAAAGCTGGAAGATCAGAGAAGCAGAACAGCCAGCCACTAGTTCTTACCTCTATGAAACCCTCAGCCTAAAGAGAATGAGTTCCTGTTTCCTCAAGTCTTATATACCTTTCTCTGCCCTGCCCTATTACTTCCTGGGATTAAAGGCCTGTGTGCTTCCCAAGCAAAGGCATGAGATCTCAAGAGCTGGGATTAAAGGTGTGTTTCACCACTGCCTGGCCTCTATGGCTAATGTAGTAGCGGCTGGCTGTTCTGCTTCTCTGATCTTTCAGCTTTCACCCTGATATCTGGCTCCGGANTTTTTTTTTTATATTAAAAGACCATTTAAAATTTGAACAACATTCCCCCACTGAGACCCCTTCAGATCCACTCCTGAGACTCTCGTTTCCATAGAAGAGCCTATAATGGGAAATGTCTGCACTGTGATTTAAGCTGTCCTTCTCTCTGGGCTCCTGTCGANGATGCCGAGGGGAAGTCTGGGTCCTTACTAATGGAGTTCTGAGAGCCCTTAATATTTCTTAGCTTTTAAATCCATTTGTGAAACATTTCAAAAGCATAGAAAAATAGAGAGGAATATCACAAATCTGTCACATAACTTGGCCATGTCTTAGCATTTTGCTATATTTAATTCAGATTTATTATAAAGAAGCCATCTAGGCCAGATGGAAATAAAGTCTCCTGAGAGCGCCTCTTTGCTTTTTCACTTTTCTCTACTCAGTAGGGGTGGAACACATCTATATTTGGGGATTATGATTCCAGCCGTGTTTTTATTCCTTTGCTGACAGGCATNTGTATCTATAAGCTGTCCATGCTTTTGGGGATGCTTGTGTGAGTGCATATACATGGAGAGCAGAGGACAACCTCAGGTGTCATCTTCAGGAGTACCACCCACCTCGTCTGAGACATGGTTTCTCACTGGGCCAACCTTTCCAAGGAGATTAGCCTGACTCCCTAACAAGTCCCAGGGACCCCCCTATCTTTGTTTCTTTAGTGCTGGGGTTACATGTATGTCACTGCACCTGGAAAACCTTCTCTTGCACATTTCCAAAGCTTACACAAATGATATAATATTGAACATACCTTGTAACTTGTTTTCTCCTCCCACTCAGTGTATGTTTTGACTTTGGATGTATGTAGATTGGTTGATGTCACCTGATTTTGTAGTGTTAGTCAACCCCTCATCAAGCTATTCTTCATGCCTTGCTAGAGTTACCAATAGTTTGATAACATGAATATCTCTGTGAGCATGTACACTGGAGTTCATTTTTATGGTGACACAATCCTACTTCAGTTCCTTCTTAAACTAGGACATTTCTTCCCTGGTTGAGGTTCTTTGAATAAACTGTCATTGCCTCTTGCTTTTTCCTCGGGTGATTCAAATTGGTTCCTGTTTTCCCCTGTAGCCAAGAGAGTTGTAATCAATAGAGTACGTCAGTCACTAAAGAATCTAACTCTTAGAAGTTGTATAGTTTTCCACAGTGTGTTTAAATAATGAATATATGATTGAGAACATAAAGCAGTGATATTTAATTTAGGAGGTGTGCAGGCCCCTTTGAGATGTAAAATGGTCTCACCCCTATGACTGCCCAAATGTGAGCTAAACAAGGACATCACGGACAGCCCACAAAGCCTCAACCCTACNTACAGAACTATGGACAACAGAGAAAACCTGGGAATGGGAGAGGAGCTCTTCCTCAGGGAAGAGCACACCAACTGGTTGGCAGTACCAAATGGTCANCCCTGAAAATATACATACACATAACATTATACAGTCTGACCAGATTATACTTAGGGATCTATATGAGTATACCTATACATATATGCATGCAACAGCAATTAGTGAAAAAAGAGGCCATGCATTTGAAGGAAAGTGGGAGGGATATATTGGAGGGTTTGGAGGAAGGAAAGGGAAGGGAAAAATCCATTATAGTCTTAAAAAGAAAGCTATGAACTTACTTATCTGCAAAAGCACATAGTCAAATATACTTTTTAAAGTATGTGGAATTTCATGGGTATATAGACCTCCTAAAATTCATCTGTGGTACTAAGATTAAAATCTACTGAGTTTGTCAGAGTAGACTGTTGATAATGCCTCAGGGGCTCCTACAGTTTAGACCTAGGATGTCCTCTGAAGTCCCATGTGTTAACTTCCCTAGCTTGATTATTGTGATTTAATTAAGGTGATTTAATCTTTAAATTAAGGTGATTTAATCTTTAAAATGGTAGAATGTCCTGATGGGGTGCCCTTGAAAGATAATGGGACCCCAACCCCGGGACCCCAGCCCCTTTATGGTTTTGCATTTGCCCTTGAAGTGAGCTGGTTCCCTTCAACATGTCCTCCCCACCACCTTAAGCTTCCCCACTCCAGCCAACTGACTGTCCTGAAACTTCCCAACCCNTGACCCAAGGTAAACCTTCTCTCTTTCCAACTTGACTATTGCATGTATTTGTTACAGTAATGAAGATATGGCTGACATTAGATGAGTCAACCATTGTGCTATTTTATTTGTAATCTGNTTTTTCTCCTAAGAAAATAAAATTGGAGGTAGGCAGTAGGATTGGTATTGGATCTTAGATTGTTGTCTCAGCCCACATCCATTCCTCTGCTTGGAATGATGGGATTAGAATCCCAAAAGGTGTAATTCTTTTTGAGGGAGTATCTTCCTGTCTTGTGCTAAGAAGAACATTAAAAGGACATTGAAAGATGGCGTGGGGAGGGAGAAGGACTTGCTGTTTTATTCACCACTCCTATTCTTGGCACCCCAGGACAGCCCTGTTGTTAGCAGTTCACACTGGCAGTCTCTGCCTTGCTAAAACCCTCTCAGAGGCAATAAGTCNAGCCCCGGTTTCCGCTCCTTAGATGATGGCAACCCACCTCTGTGATGCTCCTCCTCTGAGTTCCTGTACAGGTGACGCCCCTCAGATGTCCCTGCTTCAGATGTGTGGGGCCTCACCTCATCTCTGAGCTGCTGGCTTCTGACAACTGTGACTGCTTCNCTTTGTTTCTTCAGCCNAGGCAGGAGTAGAAATTGCTTCCTATGGTTACAACCCTTGGTCTGCTTATGTGTTATTCTTTCTGCCAATTCAGTTTTTACTGTTCATGAAACCAATTCTCCATGCTAAGTTCCCTCTTTTGAAATAGTTCCTTCTTCTCTGACTGAAGCATGACCATTATGACAGTCAAAGTGTTATCTTGAGGTAGAAATAGTCCACAGTAGCTGTGCGAACAGCAGAGTCGTCAGGTTGACTGAGATGTTATAGAGATGGGTGCAATAGAGAGCTAGGTTTTATTCATATCTACTCATCACTAGTTAACTAAGCATAGTGTGCCTGGTAATGCATGCTATGTAGGAAAAGGAGGAGAATAAGGAGATACAAAGTGTGGGTAAGTGCTCCTCTGTATAGGGTTGCCTTCTATTTTTACATAGAATGACCTCCTAGGCAGCGTCTAAGCAGAGAGTTAAGCAATGGAGAAAAAGTGCTCTGCAGATACCCGAGAAAAGAATANTTTGTATAATAGAAAAACTAAATGGACCTAGCATGGGATGGGGNGNCTGTGCTTGGTAGGTTGACCCTATGTGTGCCCTTACCCAAGCTTATCAGGTTGTGGTCCTAACTGTACCCATGCAGTTGTTGCTTAGGCAGTTCCACCGTCTTTGATAGTTCCTAATTGTCTCCTAAATTTTTACTTAGGGATGTTGGGTGTGAGGTTATCACAGGAGACATTTTGTTCAAACATTTCAAGAACTTTTATGCCGTTTCAAAACTATTTCATTGGAGGAAAATAAATCATTTTGAAGCTGGCACTGGCAGTGCTGTGTTCATCTTCTCTCTATCATAGCGTGTTTCAAAAGCAAAATGACAAGAGCCAGCCTTTTCTGGGACTCCCTCGCTCCTGGGTTGTTTTGATCCTGNAGAAAGGAGCNGTGACTAAACCTATGTTCAGAAAGCCGGTTAGCTGTTCTCTGCTATGTAAGCCCATAACAAGAACTGACTGTCATTTGGGTCTGGCTCAAGCAGTTTGCATGTGAGCTAGTATTTCTTCTCCTTCTGCTTGTCTTTGCAAAGTTGGACTCAACCGTAAAAGGCACTATGGCTTTTGCCTCAGGAGCTACACTAGTTTCCCACCTGAACTGACCTTAAATTACAGGAAGAACTTCTCAGTTTCTTGTAAGTGAAAACAAACAAACAAACAAAAAAAATGAAAACAAAACAATGGGGAGTGATCAAATAACTGGTCAGTCTTGGTATAAGTTAGTTTCNTGGGACTTTTATCCAGAAGTTCAACTTTTCTTTGGGATATAGTCTCTTTTCTTCTATCTCAAATTTCTTGTCTGTCTTTCCTTCTGAGTTGGCTCCGTTCTCAAACTGCATGATAATGAAATGGCTGCTAAATACCCCTTTAAAAAATATGCTATTTGGTTACAATTTGGTAGAGGAAAATATCCNCACTTTCTGGAAATTAAAAACACTAATTTTGGAATCTGTACCACCTGGTTTGATTTGCTTGATTGGATTTGAAATATGTGGCACATACTAGTGATATCTAAAGTCATGGAACTGTGGTGCTCTGATTAGCCAGGCCTATGTGTCATGCTNCTTCTGGAGATGGAAGTCAAAGGACCCTTTCCAGAAGCATAGTCTGAAAGTTAAGCAAGNAAAAAGAGGAAATAAAGATTCTAGAAGCTGGGAGAACAGATGTTGTATTGCACAAGCAGCCATGTCAGAGGGNTCCGTGTCTTTCACGGGCATTGCCACTGTTCTTATTTTGTATTTTGGTTTGGCTTACAAGTTAGTTTCAGGAATAGTCTAGATTCCTGTGTCACTGCATGTGCCTTGTGTCACCACAGGGGCTAGAAACAGCTGCTTTCTGGTGCAAATGGATGCATGCCTGCCAAACCAGGCAAAGCAATATTTCATTTGCTGGCTGCATCATCTGTCACTGCTGATTTAGTTCATAGTTCCTGTGGATGTTAGAAAATGCCCCAAACATCTTTCCAGGCCGAGGTAACTACACAGAATCTCTTTTAGTTAGCTACAGCTGTGTAACAGATCGTCCCAAAACTTAGTGGCTTAAACAATACACACTTGTTTCAGTTTCTGTGGGCAGAGGTCTCAGCACATTTTAGCTGAGTCCCTTGCTCAGATGTCACAAGGCTGAAAGAAAAGAGCAGCTGGGTTCCACTCTTATCTGGGCTCTGGACAGGAGGAAAATCTACTTCCAAACTCTCTCAGGTTCTTTGAATAATGAATGCTCCTGCAGACACAGGATTGAGAGCACTGGATTCTCTACCTGCAAGTCCTANAGGCCCCCTACACTTCCTTCTGCGAGATAGTAGCTTCCTTTGTCAAGATAGAGTCTGGTAGCAAAAAGAATGCCATGTTATGTAATGCAGTTATGGATGTGGCATCCCGCCACATTTGTCATGCTCTACTGGTACAAGCAAATCACAAATGCCACCATGGAAGGGGAGGGATCAAACAAAGATGTGGACAGCAGAATGTGGGCTACAGTGGTCTGCCTAACTGGATCCTAGGTTGGCCGTTTACATGCAGAAATGGCATAAAAAGAAAACATTACTAAAATATCTTTATGAGTTATTTGTTCTCCTGGTTTTTTTTTCAAAAGTGGAAAATGGTATTTTTATCTTGAAAGGCAACTGCTATTTTATCTTGGCTGTTCTGCAAATGGTACATCCAGGATCCGTTCTTAAGAAGCCTTTGGGTAGAAGCTAGATCTGTGGATTCAAATTGGTTTTGAAATCATAAGCAGTGTAAAAGGAAGCAGATTTCACAGCAAAAGCCAACACTGGCACATGGTTTCTTATGGAAAATCCCCAAGCTGGGAGACTATGCTATGGGTCTTTATTGGTTTGGTAGATCACTTGAGGTGAAGACCTTCTCAGTTGCTGATATCAGTACTAATAAATACAGCACTGACAGGTAGTCACTAAACTGTACCCAAAATTATGGGCTAGATAGTTTACAAACATTGTATTTTAAAATTGTCATTGTAAGCTCTTAAAGTATGAGCAGGATAATGACAGATTATTGTCNCTTCTTTAGAAGAAAATATATTTAGGTAAGTAATTTGCTCAGTGTCTCTAGTGATAAAGAAACTGGGTTCCAAACAGCATATATCTAACTCCCATCAGGGCTGCTGTCTGGAAATGGGATGATGCTCTCCCATATCCATCCTTCTCCTCTGTTGGTTAAGGTCTAACTCAGTAGCAGTTACTGGCAATAAAGAAATTTCTTGGCATTATAGTTTTTTTTTAAGAAAATTTTTATTTATTATTTTTGTATATATGGTGTGTGTGTGTGTGTGTGTGTTGCCCATATGCCATGGCTCTTAGGCAGAGGTCACAGGACAACTTTGTGAAATATGTTCTCCCCTACTTTTATATGAGCCCTTGAGATGGGACTCAGGTTCTCTGGCTTGAGAAGCAAGTGCCTGGACCTGCTGAGCCGTCTCACCGGCCCCGGCATTATAGTTTCTGCTAGCAAGCTTGACTAANTATGTGGTTTAAGGAATTCATGTGGAAAACTTCCTCTCTCTTCCTCNCTTCTTCTTATGGTCTGAATATGAAATGTGCCTCTCCAGCTTGTATGTTAGAGCCTGCGTCCCCATCTTGTAGTGCTGTTTTGTGGGATGCTCTGAGAACTTGAGTACCAGGGGCCTACCTGGAGGAGATGTCATTGGAGGCATCTTGTTCCTAGCTCCTCCTTTCTCCCTGGAGGTGGACAGTCTTCGCCACATAACTCCTCTACCCATGTTGTTCTGCCCAAGTTTGTGAAGCCAAGCGACCACACACTGAACCTTCTGAAACAGAACAAAAACACANCTTCTACTTGAAAAGTTGTTTCCGCCAGATATTCTGTCACAGTGGTGAGAAAAGCACTTCTCCACTCATTGTGATTTGCCTCCTACTCCACTCCCACAACACGCATGCTTTTCAGGTTGTGAGTATGCTCCTCAACCCCTTCACTGTATAATCTGTCACCCCTCCAATTTTGCTGAACTTATTTTGACAGTAAAAATTGTTGACCAGGCTTCCCCTAAAACTCACCATTATCTGNGTTCTAGACTCCACTTGTCCCTGGCTTTCTCCTTAACCCATCTGGCCACTCCTTTTCATTTATCTTATACTCTTGTCTATATCTCCCACCACATCCTTGTCTCTTATCTGGACTCCCCTAATATCCACTTACCTTCCTTGGGATGGTGTCACACACCTGAAGATTCAGCACGCTTAAAGTGATCATGTTCTATGATGGAAGTCCTGCTTANGAGAGCAAGATAGCAGTCTTTCTCAACTTCTCCTCCACCATAGACTCTGCCCTAACTTCATTACGTCTACAGACACTAAAGCCATTCTCTATCACGTAAAAGCAACTTCTGACTTCACTGTCTTACTCTGGGTCTTCTGCATCTCCCTGTCAGTCCATGTCAGTGATGTCCTATCCNTTCTCTTAGTTGTTGNGACTCCCTTGTCTTTCTTCATTTGAAACAGCACCAGATCTCTTTGCCTACAAAAGTATCTCAGTGAAGANACATAGCCTCTAATGATTTGGGTCCATGGCCCTCCAGCATCTCAAAACACCCGAATGTCCCTCATACCTAAGACCGTTGCTTCCCTCTCCCNGCTCTTGTACTTACCTATTGACTGTGAGGAATGTAAAGGGCTGGCTGACTTCCCTCATTCCTCAAGAGTTGATTGCAAGCATCACCACCTCCAGGAGGCAAGCCTTCCCTGTCTTCATTCTCCAGTCGTCGTCATCACATTCTACAGGGTTCCCTGCCCCGCCCTTTCCTGGCAGTTGGCTTCTTTGCAGTGATGAAAAGCACACTGTGCTGGTTAGCAATGTACATTTTATGTTTCAAATTTTAAAAGTAAGTTCCTGTGCTGTTCTTTAAAAAAAAAAAATTACATCCTGGCACTTAGCACAACATCTGTTTCATGAAGAAGGAGAAACAAGAACAAAACAAAAACAAATTCTTTAATGAGCAAAACCAAACCTAATATTAGCTGCTACAAATGGATCTTATCATCCTTAGGAAGATGGTCCCTATNTGAATATCTCACAAGCAATTATAGATTACGGAAACTGGAAGAGTGTAGCTCTCCAAGGTTCTTGACATTTTGACATAATATTTGCCTTCGGAAGTCATCAGGAAAAAGTACAGAATCTAACAATTTATTTTGGTTTTCTCTATCTAGGAGCAATGCACATCTAAAAGGCAAGTGCTAGGGACTAGATTTTTTTTGTTATTGTTGTTGTTCTTTTCACCTGAAAGTTTAGGTGCTAAACTGAGTCAACCAAGCTGATGGTATTAGGAGGTAGGGGCTTTCGGGATGTGAGCTCCACACTGACCAGTGGGATTAGTGTTCTTCTTGAATGCCCCAAAGAACAGCCTTACTTCTTCTGCCATGTTGGAAAACAGGAAGAGCCCTTTAGCTATGATCCAGAAAGTAAATCCTCAGTACCTACTGGATATACAGGTGCCTTGATCTTGGCCTTGTGTCTTAGTTACTATTCTGTTGCTGTGAAGAGACACTATGACCACAGCAACTCTTATGAAAGAAAGCATTTAATTTGGAGCCTGTTTACAGTTTCAGAGGTTTAGTCCATTATCATCATGGTGGGGAGCATGGTAGCATACATGGCACTGGAGTAGTNGCTGAGAGCTACATCCTGATCCACGGGCAGCAGGATGAGAGTGTGGACTGCATCTAGCATGGGCTTTTAAAATCTCAAAGCCCATCCCCCAGTGACATACTTCCTCCTACAAGACCACACCTCCTAATCCTTCTTAAATAGTTCCACTCCCTGATGACTGGGCATTCAAATATATGACCTATGGGGGACATTCTTATTCAAACCACCACACCTTGCTAGCTTCCAGACCTGTGAGAAATGAATTCCTGTTGCTCATAAATCTATAGTATTATTATAGCAGTCTGTTTGACTTGGTAATAAATGATAAGGAACTGAGACTGTGATGATACTATTCACTTTTCTTTCACTGAGATGTAAGGCAAGACAGAGTCCTGCCCTGGGCCAGCAGCCACATAGCTCTAGCTTCTGTGAGGCCTCTGGGATGTCCCCATGCAGGAGAGTTTTGCAAAGACACACACATCAGCCAGCAAACCACTGCAGTGTCCCCTGAGAGCCATCTCAGAGGCTCTGGCAATAGCTATTGCACTTTCTCTAGGGACAAAAGATCAAGGGAGCACTCACTCCTCTTTGGCACTCCAGTTGTGGAAATGAAGTCACAGCATTTCAGCTTCAGTGGCACAGCCCCAAGTCATTCATAAGATATGTCCCTGTATTAAAAGTTTTTCAGCCAAGATGAGAGAGCTGTTATATAGGCTGGAGAGGTAATGTCATTCATCATGCTGAAAAAATATTTATTTTGTTCATTATTAATCCAGTCTTTGATGTATTCAAGTACATTTTTGTACTTTAAAGTTATAGCACAGATTACAATGGAATTATTGTCAAATTTTAAGTATTTGAGCCTTAAGTATGTTACTAAAACTGCCATGATTTAAAATGCATTAACTTTGGTTCATTTTTTTCCCCCTGGCGTACATGTTTGGGATCCCTGCTAGACTGTAAACTCCTGTGATGGATATAATCTCAGCTTTCAACTTGGCACACCTGGGAGGAGGAAACGTGGTTAGGATTGACTCTATCAGATTGGCCTATGGACATGTCTTTGGGGGCACTTTCTTGGTTGGTAATTGATGTAGGAGATCCTATCCAACTATGGGTGGTACCTTCCCTAAGCAGGTGGGCCTGGGCTGTGTAAAAAAAGTGGCTGAACATGGGGTATGGAGCAAGCTAATAAGCAGAATTCTTCTATGGTCTCTACTTCAATTCCTGCCCTTGAGTTTTTGTTCTGGGCTTCTGCCCTAGCTTCCCTTGCTGATGGCCTATAACTTGTAAGCCAAATAAATCCTCCCCAAGCTGCTTTTGGCCAGTGTTTTATCATAACAACAGAGAAGCAAACTAGAACAGAAGTTTATATCAGAAGTGAGGATGTTTCTGTGACAGTTCTAATCATGATTTTTACAGGGGTGATTGTAGATTTGGCACTTTGTACCGGAAAAGCTTCTGAGTGTTCACAGCTTAATAAACTCTTCTGTGGGAATTTGGAAGATAAGAATACTGAGGGGAAAAAACCCAGACAATGGAGGGCTGGCTTGTGAGGTTTCAATGGAAAGTTTGAGAGCCCCTCAAAGACTCTATCATAGTGGTTTGTATGATAATATATTTGAATTAAAAAAATCATAGAGGGAAACCTTCTGTGTTTCATAGGGGCAATGGATGCTGGTCAGCTGTGCTGAAGGCTCTATTGTAGTTAATAAGCGACCAGCATATTTGAAGTGAAATTTTCTGGGAACTCTTTCCTCAGAGTTATCCCACAGAAGCTGTAGTCTAATGGGAAAAGGTCACATTTCAAGCTGGTAGTAGAACTTGACAATGTGTAAGAATCTCCCACACGGTTTGAAGGCATGAAGGAGTCATAGAGATAAATGGGGGCTTGGTACCATGTGGCAGAGTTAGAGTCCCCACAGAGAAGCTCTGGGAGGCCATTAGTGAAGATGAAGTCTCAGTTTCAATAGAGACCCCAGGATATTGAAGATGCCAGGACCATGGGATGACCACCAAGAACAAAGGAAGGTATGGAATGCATCTGACATAAGCCTGCAAGACAAGCTATGTGGGCTGTGGATGATAGAGATGAAGAGGTGGGGCTACCTAAGGTCTTTGGAGCTTAGAAGAGCATAACTCAGTCCTAGATGTCAGGAGCTATTTCTATTGTAGGGTTTTGGTTTGGCTGTGATCTGATTCCTCCGTCATGGTTTCCCCTTCTTGTAATAAGGAAGTGTACAATTTGTATTTAATTTTATATAAGGCTACAGTTAAGAGACTTTGGATTTTAAAAGAAAATTTGGACTTTTAAATCCAAGTTTTTTTTTTTCTTTTTGAAAATTTTCTTTTTTTGAGATAGCTTGGTTTGGTCTAGAATTCATTATGTAGAATGGACTGGTTTTGAACTCAGAGAAATACAACTGCCTTGGCTTCCTGAATGCTGGGATTAAAGGCATGCACTCCATGCCTGGCTGTGATTTTTTTTTTAATGACTGTGGGACTTTCAAAGTTACACTATATTTTATCTTATGATATTAATGTGAGATCTTGGGAATAAGGAAAGGTTATGTCTTAA
>LZPO01097307.1:0-11549 GCA_001675575.1 Neotoma lepida | reverse complement strand
ACACACACACAATGTATACATATGTGTGTGGACTTCAAGAGATTTATTGCAAAGAATTAGCTCATCTGATCATGCTGGGTAGATACAGAAATCTCCAGCTCTGCCCTCCCTGGAGTAGGCTATGAGGGAGTAGATGCAATCTCTCAACTATGAGCTGGAACTTCCATTCTTAGATGCAACTTCTTCTTCTCTAGGGTAGCCTCAGTTCTCTTCCAGCCTTCCAACAAACTGATTGTGAACCTCAATCACACCTGTGAAATAGTGTCACATCAATTCCTGTCCGTGTTTGAACAGTTGGCATCCCTAACCCAGCTAAGATATCATGCAGGTGGACCACTNTGGATAGTAAGGAGCAATCTCTATATATGGCTAGATATAGANTATGGAAGGCAGTAATTGGGTAATAAAGTCTTCCATTAACATGGCTCATAAGCTAAACAACTTGAATTTTTTATCTGATCACATAAATATATTTGATGTCACATAATTGTGTCATATAATTTCTAAGAAGCCAGGGTCTATTTCTCTGACAATAGGCTGTTACTTTTGCATANGTGTTTAAGGTGGTGTGACCCTCTGTCATTTAAAGGCAAGGGGACCTTTCTGTTATATAGAAGGGGGCCTACCATTTCCTTTCCTTCTGGTTGCTACTTGACTTGTAGCCCAGGCTTGATTTTCTAATTCATCCCTTGCTTGTCTGTCATGGAAAATGCTTTGTTACATTAATATAATTCTTTTTTTTCAGTTATGAATAACNTTTCCAGGCTTAATGTAGCTGTTGAAAGTCCCACATTACTGATCTAGGTATTATCGCCATAGGAGTTAAAGTCATGAGACAATTTTATGGGGATAATTTCTTGGCAAAGTTAGATTTTGTGCTGAAGTCCTGCTGGGTGCTGCACACATTGATAGATGGCCCACTGTTTAATAGGACATCTCACTGTTCATGGCTGTGAGGAATGGGTGTGCTAATTAGAGACTTAGAAGAAAATCCTGCTTTATGGTTGTAGGTTTTTGCATGAGGAGTTTTCCTCATTCTGTCATTTTCTGTGGCATTTAAAAAAGTGTTTTTGCCAAACAACTGAAAGTATGAATGTAACATTTTTTTTGTGTGTGTGTGTGTGTGGTATCCTGTGAAAGTGTTTCCAAGGAGCCTGGACTGAATATTTAAGAATAACACAACAGAGAGAAGATTTTTTTCAATGGCTGGTGTGGTTTTGAAAAATTATAAATTCAGAGTCCAAAGTTGTGCTAATCTGATCTGCATGGATATTATTTTTAAGAAAATACACATGAAAATGAATATATATATGTATGTATATTCTCATGTGCGTGTGTGTGTGTGTGTGTGTGTGTGCATATGTATGAACATGTGTGTGGAGGTTCAAGGCTGATGTTCAGAGTCTTCCTGATCATTCTCTACTTTAGTCATGGAGCAGGGTCTCTGAGTCAAACTCAGAGTTTGCTAATAAGCCTAGTCTAGCCAGTTAACTTGTTCTGGGAATCCATCGTCTCTGTCATCTTGACACTGGAATTACAGATGTGCCATCATGCCCATCTAACATTCATGTGGGTTCTGGGCATTCAAGCTCTAGGACTTTTGATTGCATGACAAGCACTTTAGCCCCTGAGCCATTTACAAGCCCCANGTATGTATGTGTGTATGTATATATTAAGCTTGAATCAGTGTATCAGTCCTATATACCCTTGTTAGTTACTGTCACCAGGATTCCACATCATTTCCCACCTGACTGTTTCAAGTATGTGCACTACATGACTACTCTGGAAAGTTATTCAAGAAGTTTAGTGGAAATGTAGCAGCAGATACAGACGATGTATGTTTATATCTTCTTGGAGCATGTGCTATAGCTGAAGTTNCTAGACTCATCTGAGGACTAGGGCACATAAGAGCTAAACTAGGGATGTCTCTTTGCCTGTCTTAGATAGGGTTTCTATTGTTGCAGCAAAACACTGTGGTGATATTTTATTTGTGCTCTAACAAATAAAGCTTGCCTGGGGATCAAAAAGAAAAAGCCAGCCACTATATTAAACACAGAGGTCAGGCAGTGGTAGCACACGCATTTAATCCTAGCATTCCGGAGGCAGAGATTCATCCAGATCTCTGTGATTTCAAGGCCACACTGGGAACAGAGCCAGGCGTGGTGGCACAGAAAGGTATGTGAGGTATGGGACGCCAGATGTAACACAAGTTACTAAACAGTCTTATTAATAAAAAAACCCAGAGCCAGATATTGGGGTGAAAGCTGAGAGATCAGAGGAATAAAACAAGCCAGCCACAAGTTCTTACCGCTAGGAAATCCTCAACCCAAGAGAGAGTTACTTCCTGTATACCCATGCCTTATATACCTTTTTGTGCCCTGCCATCTTACTTTCTTTGTCCACCCAGCTACATCACTTCCTCTTTCTGCTCAGTTCTATCACTTCCTGTCTGTCTGTACAAACCTCCAGACTTCTATGATTAACTAGTGCTGGGATTAAAGGTGTGTTNCACCGTGCCTGGCTCTGTTCCCAGTGTGACCTTGAACTCACAGAGATCCAAATGAATCGTTGCCTCCCGAATGTTAGGATTAAAGGTGTGTGCTACCACTGCCTGACCTCTATGTTTAATATAGTGGCTGGCTTTTTCTTTTCATCCCCAGGCAAGCTTTATTTGTTAGAGCACAAATAAAATATCACCACAAAATACTATGGCAAAAAAGCAAGTTGGGGAAGAAAGGGTTTATTCATCTTACACTTCCACATTGCTGTTCATCACCAAAGGAAGTCAGGGTAGGAACTCAAACAGGGCAGGATCCTGGAGGCAGGAGCTGATGCAGAGGCCATGGAGGGGTGCTGCTTACTGGCTTGCTTCACTTGGCTTGCTCAGCCTGCTTTCTTATAGAACCCAGGATCATGAGCCCAGGGAATGATGGCACCACCCACCATGGGCTGGGTCCTCCCCCATTGGTCACTAGTTGAGAAAATGCCTTACAGCTAGATATTACAGAGGCATTTCCTCAAATGAGGCTCCTTCCTTTCTGATGACTCTAGCTTGTGTCAAGTTAACACAAAACCAGCCAGTCCACTGCCCCACTCACTCATGTCTATGCCTCTCATTTTCTTTCCAAGTTTGGTCCCTAAGTCAGGGCTGCAGCTGTTGCTTGGGAGGAACCTGTCAGGTTTGCANTGTCTGCTGACATTAGGGGAATGAATGAGATGAATAGGANTGTGGGAAATGTGGGGGAGGAAAGGAAAGATGAGAAGAAGAAGAATTGAGGGCAAAAGGAGAGAGAATGAGAAAGAAAAGCACTAAGGTTTTTATATGGGTACTGACATTGGACCTAGGTCCCTGTACTTGCATAGCAAGTGTATTACCAACTCAGACATCCCAAGCCTTGGTTTAATACTTCTTAATAATATGAATATAATGAATGGATATNTATGTCAAAAGGTTAAAACAAATCCATTGGAGTTGATAACCTGGAGGTGTTTCTAGAAACCAAACAGGTAGTGTGGAGAGCATGGGGTCTCCTCACTCTGTGCTCCTCTGTCTTCTACAGTTACCAGATCACCCTCTGCTCAAAAGGCTTCAGAAGGGGAGAAAGGGAGAGAGAAAAAGACTGAGCCTGAAGGAGTCAGGGATAGTTCAAGAATTGATGGTCTCTGAGTGGACAAGACAGGGAAGAGAGGAGAGGAAGGAAATACCTAGTGAGACCAGAAGTGGCTGATGAGATGGGATGCTGTGGAAACNGGTTCAATGAGTTGGAAGAATCCAATTTGGGCCAGGCAGGTGAGAATCTAATATTTATGGGGAAAGCCTGCTGCTGTCTTATCTGATAGAAACTATTTTACATCTCCAATGACCCACTGATGGCTTCTTAAAAATATTAAAAAGATTATGGATGAAAGTAAGTGTTCAGAAAATATGAACATTTTTCTGGTCCATCATATTGTTCAGACTCAGAACTTCTGTGGCTCAGATACAGAAGCTTTTGTTTTATCAAGAGTTCAAGTTTTGTTTTGTTAAGACATTTTTCTCTGTACCCCAGGCTGGCCTCAAGCCAATGATCCTCCTGCCTCAGCGTCCTCAGTACTGGCATTACGGGTGACTTTTACTACCATACCAAGTTCCTACTGAAGCCTTTTGAGCAGAGAATAATCTGGGAGACCATGTGTTCTGCATGTCACTTTCTTTGCTTTCTAGAACCGTCTCTAAAGTCTTGGTTATCAGCTCTCATGCATTTATTCTAACCTTTTAACATAAATATCCATTTTTTTGTTTTTTTTTCAAGACAGGCTTTCTCTGTGTAGCCTTGGCTGTCCTGAAACTCTCTTTGTAGACCAGGCTGGCCTTGAGCTCAGAGATCCACCTGCCTCTGCTTCCCGAGTGCTCGGATTAAAGATATGCACCACCACCACCATCTGACATAAATATCCATTCTTTATACTCATATTATTAAGAAGTAAGAAGTATTAAACCAGGGCTGGGGAGGTGTCTGAGTTTATGAAGAACTTGCTTTGTAAGAACAGAGTCCAATGTCCAGTTCCCACATAAAAAAGTGTAGTGTAATCATGTGTGCTTGTAATCCTAGGGATGGGTCAGCCAGTATAGCCGAATTGGTGATCTCTTGGCCAGTGAGAGACCCTGTCTTAAAAAAGGTGGATTGCATTCCTAAGAATGACACCTGATGTTGTTTTTCAGCTTCCACACCCATGCCCACACATATGCATGTCCACCAGTATACACAAACAGACATACACACATGCATAAGATATTAAGCCTACTGTTAACTCATATAATGAGCTAGTAGTCTTTTTGAGTATAGGAACAAAGTTTATCCATCATGTGGGTGGTATTGTCTTTGCAGATGTTATTGTTATAAGTTTTGTTGCTGTGGTCTTGATTGTTGTGGCTACAACAGTTGAATCTCTCTAGCTCAAAAGGTATGAAAATATATTTGAAATAGTTTTTTCTTGCAAATTTAGATTTGGATGGAACCAGCCAACTCAGTTATTCTGAGGTTCTGTCTTATGAAGATCANGCCATCTCTACCCTCTCACAGTCTCCCTGTGAGAGCAGAGANACCAGGCACCATGGCCCTTGTCATCAAGAGACTGGCATGGTCCAAAGCCTCAGTCGTCCTTGTGCAGATGGCATCCTGGAGACGGAGACAGCGTTTNCTAATCCGGGGTTTGAAGATGCCTACGCCACTCACAGCTCCTCTACGTGGAGTGCAGAGGCAAGTTGTTTTCTATTCTTTGTTTTAATGCCATGCTCTCATTCATTTCCTTCCCTCTTCCTTACCGGAGGTCTCCTGAAAGGAGTTATTACCTGGTCTAAAAACCTTCTATTTGAAACAAATTTTTGTCTAGATGACCAAAGCTTCTATGAATAGCAATAAAAGAATCACAGATACATTCTTTCAAAATGGAAGCAGCAGCAGAATGAGGTGGGAAGATGGAGAAGAGTTATCAGGGGAAGACCTGCACAGGGTTGTTCTCATACCAAGGGTCTTTTAGATCTTTGGAGAACCTCATTGCTTTCCTTCATGGAAAAATGGAGTCTATTTTATTTCACCCCAAATCCTTAGCTATGATTGCTAAAATTAAAATTACTGGAGAATTTAACTAAAGTGAAATGTTCATCAAAGTGAAAGTACANATGAAATTATGATGAGGGTCTCATAGTGTTAGCTTTGAATCAAGTTGAAGGTCTGGGAGATGGCACTCTGATACTCTGGCCATTGATGTTGCTTTTTGTAATAAATATTTGATGGAAGATGCAGCTTATGAATCTTTCTTCCAATTAAACCTTGTCTATCACATGTCAGAGGTAGGGCTAGTGGTGATAATGGCAGCCACGANGGAGAGGGACACCAGCTACTATAGTCCAGGGTTTTACAAACATTGTTTTATCTCATAGGCATTTCTGATTGTTTGTGAACTCCACCCATTCCATAATGATTCCATGATATTAAGATGTGTTAAGTAGTGGTGTTTAATATCTAATTTGAAATCAGTTTAGATGAAATTACAAACATTCAGTAGTCAATGTTCATATGACTTCAGTATAACATGTGGAGATAGAAGTATAGAATGAATTGATTACTACAACCAGAGAAAATAAGTGGGGTGAATATCTTTAGAAAGGCTCAGAGATCACACTGGATAAACGCTTAAAGAAATGCCAATGAATTGTAGGAAAACATGTTCCAAAGCCTTGCTGTTTTCAAGTTAGCAGGGAGACGTAGGGCGTGTGTAAAAATGCCCGGGTGCACGAATTTGCATGCATATGCTGGTGCCTCTATGATGCTGCTTCTGCTGAGAACCAGAAGTGGAAACTCAGATACCTCGTTTATGGTTTGTTACAGTCAGTCCTTACCACACAGGTGCCCAAAGCTACTAANTTTCATCAGTTTTGTTAAAAAAAAAAAAAAGACAGAAACAAAATGTAAGTCTGCTTTCCCACGGTGTCACTGCTCAGAGTCAAATCAAATCCCACACAATATTTAAAAATATTCCCTTTGTCTCCCTCCCTGCGAAAACAAACCAGAACTATTTACCTGCCTGTTGATAACTCTGTCTCCCCGATAATTGTGCCATTAGGTTTGGGCTTGCCTTCTCCATGTAACCTCCCATTTCCCTGCCTCCTGGTGCTTTAATAGATGACTTATGCTGAGGGTACTGAATGTTCTCAGGCTCCAAAAATACCCAGACAGCTCTGTGTGCGCCATTCAACCTCCTATCTATTTTGAGACAAAAACTGTAATTTGGTGCTCCTACTGTAGAACTTGAGATCCAGCTCAGGCAGTTCCCGTAACTGGCTGCTCTGCAGGCGTAGCTCGCCTCTTAAGCATTGATTTATATGTCTCTTAGCTGTGTTAAGAACCTTGTCTTCCCTGGTGTATCTGGCATCCAGAACGTATTGTGGATCCATTTACTTTGGGCCACAAGATGACATCAACACTATCTTACTAAAACAGGAAGGCTTTCAGTTTGACAGAAAATCTTTAAACTTANGGGGGTTTTGACAGTTTGATGCAAGTATTTCCACCTTAAAGGGGAAAATCAGGACAGGGGAGCTCAAGGAATCATTTATTTTGTCTCAGAAGGAAAGCACTCATGTGGTGTGACTATGATCATGGATTTTCCAGTTTCCCCTCATCAGGCAAAGACCATTGACTTTCTCCTGCAGATTTAGGGCTTGGTAGGGAAAACAATGGGAAGGTGGCTGGAAATTTCAAACACACAGAGAGCCAGGTGTCCCACTTTTCATCTCTGCTTTCCACTGATTAATTGGTTGGCCTTGAGAAGTTAATTAAAATCTGCCAAATGGGGATAAGAAGGAAGAGAGTTTTACCTTGTAGGAAGGTCAAACAGATTAGTAGTATTAACAGTACCCATACAAGGAACTCCTTTGGTGGCCTGGTGGTAGGTAATGTGTGTTGAAATAATTAATTGCTATGAAAATACAAACCCTCACAAATCTCTGTCTCAGATCAACCCAGGTAATGGCTGCGAAGCCCAGTTTTCATGAGCAACAGCTGGGATTGGCCCATTGGGAGCCCAGCTGCTGCCCAGAGCTGTGCTTTGCCCAGAGTTCTCGAAGCATTTGCAGTAGAGCTTTGCCCAGGGCTCCTCAGAAGCCTGCAGGTGCAGCGAGCATTATAGATAGCGTGATGGATGTGCAGGGAGATCCTTATTCCCAGGGTATTTTAACCTCAGTATTGAAGTAGATGATGAAGCTAGCGACTCCTACCTCTGTCTCTTATACACATCTAGATGTGTATAAGAGACAGTTTCCCACCCCATCGCCTTCCATCTTTATCTCACATGCTTAGTACACACAGAAGCATCTACAGTGAAAAGTTTGGCAGAAAGAAGTAGGTCATGTGGCTTAACACAAGGTTTGGGCTTTTGGCTATTCAATACTAGGTAAGGTATGCTCTCAGGTTGCTGGGAGTAAGAATCTTGAATGATCCTGCCCTGGCATGTGACCCTGGATTGGAAGGGTATGAGTTACATAGCCCATTTTGGCTTTAGTTTCCTTTCCAGTGACATCAAGATGTTGAAATACTAGGCTCATTAGGCAGATATAAATATTAGAAAGCACAGTGTTTCCTAGTTGGGTTCCCNGTAAGACAGAGCCGAAGGTGAAGGCTTCTGTTCCCTACCTTGCTGTTGAGCACATTCTCAGTGGATGAGGGAATGAGGGAGGGAAGAAGAAAGGTTATAGGTAAGAATGTGCCATTGAGTTGGCCACCAGCCAGTAAGACCAGTTGCTTTATCCTGTGGGACGTACTCCAAGAAATTATAACCTGCTCTCAGGTCNTCTTGCCAACAGGAGAAAGCTTATTGCATGGGGTATTTAGCGATGGCACATTCTGGCCTTTCCAAGCATGGTGGGAAGCAGAATACTTTCTAAGCTTTGCTACCAATGGACCAATGATGAGAGCTGAGCATTATATTTTATGAGCAGAAGGTAAGAGCTTACTGGATTGTGCCAGGCTGCAGCTTCTTCGAGCCCAGGCAGGTTGTGCCTGTAGAGGAAAATGGAACAAGGTTTGAGGCCAAGGGGGATCTGAAGTGTGNAAGAGCTGCCTTTTATAGTCTATAACAGACTTGATATGGTACCTGACATTAAGAACAACTTAAAAGATGCTAGCTATTATTATTCACATCTAGGCAAGCCATGCAGATGATCAAGAGTAGGCTAAAATAGATGGGAGTTTTAAGGGGAGACAGGAGCTTAAGAAAAGATTCTGCCTTGGTTTTTCAGTTTTCCTAACTCCTTGGAGACTTGCTTCTAATATTATATATACACTAGTCAGTTGTATTCAGAAGTCTCTATAGCAACGACTGCTATCACTTGAAACTAAGTGCCTCTGAATAGAAATGCTCATGCATGATTGCACGCACAGGGGAAAGGGTAGAAGAAACTTCCCTTATGTTACAAGAAAGCAGAGTTTTCTTGGCAGGCTAATTTGAATCCTAAAAGGGAAGGGCATTTATTAGATGTCTCCGATATGTCAAGTGCACAGCATCCCTATGTGGTGGATATCATCCTTATTTTACTATTGAGGAAAAAATAATGCAAAGTGTTAGGTAATTTGCCCAGTGTTATAGAGCTTATAAGTAGCAGACCTGGCTTCTCAAGAACATTTGATTCTACAGCACNATGTCTTTCCCTGTGACTGTGTGGGAAAGTTTCATTGATGAATGNGCATATTGAAGTATTTTATTGTAANTTTTGAAGCAATCTCTGAATTAGCAACATCTAGAGTTCAAGTCCATTGATAAAGAACTGATTTACATCAAGGATAGGTTCACTATGCCACCCTTTTAGTTATAGGTAAGACTCAGGCCCTCAGGGAAAAATTTAAAAATGTATTGACATAATTAATAATTTGTTGGTGTGGTGGTCATTACAGTAAATGGTGTTCAGTAAGGGCATCAAGTTTTTCCCAGTAAGGGCATCAAGTCTGAGTAGCTACAAGTAAATTGATGTCCAAGGGTGACATTCCATAGAGAGANAGGCACACTTGAAAAGAGGNANCTCCATACCAGTGTTGGGAATAGATACGGAGTCTGGTCTGAAGAAGGATTTCCATCTTTCATACAACCTCATAACCCTACTCTCTTAAGCAGGTATACACAACTGCATGCTTTTCAGTTTGGCCAGGGCCCAACAAAACTAACCAGTGGTAGAGTTGTGATCTTAACTCGGGATTTCTGGCTCTGGTAGTTCTTTCTGCTCACTGGCTGTGGTGAATGATCTCTTCAGGCTTTACTTTGAATGACCTCCTTAGCCTGGTCTTGCTGTGGCCAATATCCCTGGCAAACATCTCAGAAATGCAGTCTCTGGCCCCAGCCCTTGATTTAATGAGAATCCTTGAATGACTCAGCCAGCCATTAGGGGAGAAGCTCAGCTGTTAGTCTTTTCTCTCAGGAAATTTGAAAACACACTGAAAGATCAGTTGGGAGAGACCCCATGGTGCCCCCTATTGAGTTTTTTGCCTATGGGAAGGTTCTGATTTGCAGACAACAGTTCCAGGCTTAGCAATTACTCCCGGACACTTAAAAGTTGCCTATTGGCATTTACATAGTTGATAGTTGACTTAATTAGAGATTTCATGTCTCAGCTGGTTTCAGNCATAGTGGGCACTTGTACTTTTTTGTGAGGCAGTGCACATTAATACAACTTGAAAGATGTAAGTGCTTCATTGATTTGTTTAAAAAACATTCTCAAAAATTTACCCTATGCCAGGCACTGTGTCCTCCAAGAAGTCACAATGTGGTGGAGACTTCTTAGCCCTCAGACCTTTCCTAACACAGAAGGCAGACATGTGTTGGCTGTCAGAAAGCTTGGGAGCCAAGGGAAGCATCAAGGGGCAGCAGNCTGCCAACGTGCTNTAAGTCACCATCATTTCCTGTCCTCATTTTTTCCCCCTCTGTTTGTAACAGGAGCAGGATGGGACCAATCTGCAGGTGCCACCCAGGCTCTTGGAGCCTATCTCAAAATGCGGTTACCTAGATATCATCTTTGACTATAGAGCTGTAACCCAGAAGCTCACCGTGACCATTGTGAGAGCACAGGGGCTTCCAGATAAGGACCGAAGTGGTGTCAACTCCTGGCAAGTTCACGTAGTGCTGCTGCCCAGTAAGAAACAGAGGGGCAAGACCAACATCCAGAGAGGGCCCAATCCTGTCTTCAAGGAGAAGGTCACCTTCACCAAGCTGGAGCCCAGGGATGTGGCTGCCTGTGCTGTCCGATTCCGCCTGTATGCTGCCCGTAAGATGACCCGAGAGAGGATGATGGGAGAGAAGCTGTTCTGTCTCAGCCACTTGCACCCAGAAGGGGAAAGGAAAGTGACTCTGGTTNTGGAGCCAAGAAGTAATATAAGTGTGAGTATATTAAATGGAGCTGCTAATGATGCGGTGTGTTCAAAGACCTGGGGTTTGTCAGCCCTTGATTTACAACACTCAGCTTGTGAATTCATAGATGTTAACGTAATTTTCCATTTGGCTCTCATCATTAACAAGCCACGATTTGCACTTCATGGACAGTGGGTCTTTCAAGCCTGTCTTCCTGATAACTTGATGGATATATTTTCCACCCATTTTAAGGAATGACAGTGGCAATATGGTAGAGGGCATGGTAAGACCTGGGCAGGCTTTTGACTTAGTGGATAAGCATTCCCACTCCTCCCATNCCCAGGATGCGTNATGATGATTCTCAGACATGCTACTTTTTNTTGTTGTTGTTGAAANGAGAGTCTTATTACGTAGCCCAGGCTGGCCTCAAACTCATTCTGTAACCCAGGATGCCCTCCAACTCGTGATTCTCTTGCCTTGTCCTCCCAAGTGCCAGAATTACAGGTGTGCATCACTGAACTTCTGAGGCAAGGCTCTTAACAAGCATTCAGAAGCATCCCCCTATTCAGAAGCAGCAACCCTAAAGGCCTGGCACTTCTGAGACCTTCCATTTTTATGACTGGCCCACCATGTATCTTCCTCCCAGGGGTTCAATAGCCCAGAGGTCTAATAGG
>LZPO01097306.1:135125-151077 GCA_001675575.1 Neotoma lepida | reverse complement strand
TTCCAACAGTTAGTCATGGGTTGTAGAGGGGCTCATGGGACATTACCCCTTCTAGCTGAACTGTTCATAACTGGTGGATTCTGGAGAAGTAACAGCCATTACCTTCAGTTGTGTACCAAATGGTGAGTCTACAGGCTCCCAGGCTCCAAACCCATGACCACAAACAGGAATGAATCTGGGAAAGAGCCCTGTAGTGAAGAGAGGAAATAAAAGAGCTGGAGGGAGATAGGCAAGGGTGGAGGTGAGAGTAAACAAATACATCCTATACACGCACAAAACTGTCTAAAAGCAAACTTATTCAATAAAACCCATAATAACCAGATGAGGCCCTTCTTAACAGGGCCAGTTATCACCAAGTATCAAAATTCAAGGATGAAAGATGTAGGAAGTAACATGAGAGTGGAGAGTCTTGTTCTTTAAATGAAAGCAGTAAGATCCTTNTTTAAACATTGCAACTATCTTGGATATGATATTGGTTCTTGGGTTCTCTTTCCAAACCTGTAAAATAAAGCTATGGGAACTAAATGATTTCCTGAAGTTTCAATTGTGAAAATATGNGCAGATTTATTTCTATCTCCCATGCTCTCACTATACAGCATTGGAGATGATCTAAAAGTGACAGAGGCTCTCCTCATTTAACAATTCTCATTAACCTTCACCAGTTTGTGGTGATAAGAAGGGAGAGAGGGGAGATTGTCAGGAGCCTGCTCTCCATCTACACAGTCACCGGCATAGCAACCATGACTCTTTCAGTTGGGCCTTAGGTATCTGGTCCCTGGGGATTGATTTCNGGGACAAACAGGACTGTCATGTCCAAATCCCATAATGGGTAGGTTGTTGTTTTAGAGTGTTAACTACTAATCTTCCAGGGGTGTGTCAATCTCTGACATTCAGAAGCAACCAAAAAATTGGCAAGTCATAACATGCATATACACTGCATCAAGACAAGGGCGAGCCTTTAAATGCTGGACAAATAAGGACCCAATAGCCTCAGCCTGTCTCCATGTCTTAAGTTCCAAGGAGAAAGTCCTTGTCCTTGCTGTAGATGCACCAGAGTTTCTCTTTATTTCAAATCATTAAGAAGCTACAATCAGGTATTAAAAAAAANCAAATGGTTCACCCTGTACCTAAAGTAGCTAAGGAGCTGGGGTGATGTCAGTTTGATTAAAGCAGTTGTTCCACAAACCCTCAGCACTGTCAGGTTAGATATGAAGTCTTAACATTGATGGAAATTTAGACTCAAGAGTGAAAGAAGCATGTGAATAGTGNCAACAGTGTATTCAGGGGACTGGGCCATTTCTATAGCAGAACTTAGCAAGTACAGATTTTGAATTCACAAAGGCCAAATTTAAAACATCAGTGACCAAAACTAGTCATTTGCTATTTCNCCAAACCAACCCTTTTGCTAAGTCTTTGTGCAATCAGTAACAGTAACTAGCACTTGCTAATTCTCTATATATATTTTTAAAAACAGTCAGTTTCACCTTCCTCTTTTCATCATCACAACCTGAGTTAAAATTCTGTCTGCTTCTAGTCTCAACCTTCAATCATCTTTCTCAATCAGCAGATTATCTANGTAGAATTCAAATTTAAGTACATCACTCCTTTTCCTAAAACTCCACTACAGCTCTAGAATTTAAGNCANTAAGCTNTGCAAAGAGTATATATGGCATCCATTACCTCATCCCTTAAATGTGGACACACAGCTCATTGCCTTTCCGTTGTCCATTTTCAGCCTTCTGTTCTGGCTTTAAAATATACCAGAACTAACCCATATGTGTTTGTTTACATGTTACTTTTACGTGCCTTCCCTCAGGAAAAGCATTATTATCGATGGACAGTTATATCCTCCTCTACCTCAAACTGGAATTTCGTTGACTTTCTGGAACAAATGCTAATGAAGTTCATGTCTTTCACTGGATGTTGAGTCATTGAGTCCATTATTTCAAACCTGGGAATTTTTAATGACGACAGAGCCTAATTTTCTTTTCTTAAGGAAGCTAACAATAACCTTTATAAGTCAGGAAACTGTTTCTATTTCTATACTCTTCACAACAGACCACACAAAGGTTTGCTAAGATAATTGATTTATAAGGTCCAGACTCAGCAACAATAGAGGAAGAGTGTGGCAGTTGTTTGACAAGCCTGCTCCCTCCAGAGTGTTTCCCTGCCTAGACATCACAGTTAGTGCTAGAGTGGGCCAGTGGAGGTGATGGATGGAAGATGAGCTACTGTCCATGGTCCTGATGCACAACTGTACACCGTATCAGGTTGTGGACACATACCTTGTACTTTCCTTCCCATTTTCATTGTTTCCCATCAGCCAAGGATTCGACCAACACTGCTACTTCTGGTTTCTGTGAATCAATGTTTTATGTAATTTTTGTAATGGATTGTTTCTCCCTAAAACATATATTGAAGTCCTAAACCCTAGAACCTATGACTGTGCCTTTGTTAGGAAAGTGTTTGAAGATGTAACTAAACAGAAGGTTACATTGCATTAAGATAATCACTAACCCAGTGGCCAACANTGTTATATAAAGAAAGGAATTTGCGAAACGAACACACAGAAGAAAAAGGCCATGTAAGTCAGAAGCTGAGGTTGGAACAATGCAGCTAAAAGCTAAGGAGAGTCAAAGATGGCTGACAACCACTAGAAACAAGAGACCAAGAAAATTTCATGCCAGAACTGTCACAGAGAGACTTTAGGACTGCGTGTAAGATAGACTTCTTTTGCTTTGTGACAACCAACACTTAACACCTTGTTATGGTAGTCCTAGCAAACTAAGCCAAGAATACTAGAAATCTGTAATAGAGGGAAAATGCTCAGGGCTTTGGATAATTTTTTCCTGTTCATGTTGTATTGTATTGTTCCCTTGTCTGTTTTTTGGTTCAGTTCAGTTTTATGCAGATCTTTTGTAGCCCAGGCTGGCCTTGAACTTGTGATCTTCCTGCCTCAGTCTCCCAAGTGCTAGGATTCATTTATTTTGATGGAAATTTGCTGCCCCAAATCTGAGCTACTCATCTTCATTTAAGAGCTAAGTTTTGACAAAAGAAGCCATAAAAGTAGAGGAACTCTAGAAGAGGGGTTCCAGCAGGAGGGGAAGAGGACGAGAGAAGGTGATATAGGGGTACCTGTGGGAAAATGACTAAATTCATTATATTAATAGATGAAATTATCAAACAGTAAAAATATGTGCTAAAAAAGGTCTGGGGTTAAGTGTATGCATTATTACACATAAAGGGTAATATTGTTCACACCTGAACTATGGTAATGACTGAATGTGAAGGGCCTACCTCATGCTTCATATCTGCCTTGTTGACATTTCTCTATTTCNGCTTTCACTCAGGCAGAAGGGCACACATCTTCCACTTAGAGCAATGAGTAGCTCAGTATTATCTGAGATTATACTGGTGATTCACGGGTGATTTATAGTGATGCCATTTCCTTCTTGCTTGGATCTTTCTTGTTATACACTTATTTGAGAGTCAGCCACGATTGATTACTTCTTTCTGTTATAAGACACAGTGAGGGAAAAACAAGAATAGGAATTATTTCTTAAGACATCTGTTGTTCCAGGTCCCTTCTGCAATAGAGGAGAGATTATGGTCAAGCAGCTTTGGAGAAAAGGTGCTGCAGTGGGCAATACCACATTTTGCAAATTATCCAGGTCCCTTGAGACGCGGAGCCTTACGAGCACACTAATAACTGGCTATTTTCTCCCCTTGAGCACAGAGTCAGCAGCCAAGGTGGTTATCTTCACTTTTCTTCTGCTGCGTGTTCCGTTTTGTTATTGAAGAGTAAACACAGATTCCTGCCTTTATTGCCTTCTTGTGTAGGAGCGTATGTGACCAAGAGGCATGTACCCAACGCTCTGATTACTGATGTTATCAAGACATCCTATAGAGGATGCTCTTACGAGTTTCCTGTTTGTTCAGAACAGTGTGTTTGAGTCTCCAGACAACATACTTGGGGAGGCAATGCTGACATGCTGCACGTTAACTCAGAAAGGGCCAGTATCAGGATTGGCAGCTTGGTATCTGATTCTTAAATTATCTTTATATTTTAAGGGTGTGATGTTTTCCCCTATTGTAATCGTCCTATAGATTTTAAAACTCATTGTCTCTCCAAAAGTAAGCACAGGTAATATCTCTATGGAACAATTTCCCAAGATGGATTTTCTGAGCTGATGAAGTAAGTTTGTTGTATAGACAGATGGATTTTAGTGGAATTGCTATCAACTTGAATCACTGGTTTATTAGAATTTATATATATATATATATATATATATATATTATGTATCTCACATGCTAGGTGTGGTGGCTCATACATGCCTGGACTCCCAGTATTTACAAAACTGAGACAGGAGGGTTGAAGTGAGTTGCAGGAGCTATAACATGAGAGCTGTCTTGAAAGAAAATAAAATAACAAAGAAACTTGCCCATTTAATTTCTATCATTTGCAAATAAATAGTAATATCATGGCCTTGTGTAATTTTTTTGAGGCAGGATTTTATTATTTATCCCAGACTGGCCTAGAATTCACTATCTTCCTTCCTCAGCTTCCCCAGCGAAGCTGGGATTACAGGCATGTACCATCATACCTGCTTCCAAAACCATTGAATTTTTCAGGGTTATTTTTTAACCAGAGTTAATCAACATAGATTCAAAGGTAACTGGCTTTCACTCGTAGAATATTAATCTGGAATAAGAGAAATAAGAAAATGAGTCTTTTCTGATTGCCAGGAAAGGGCACCTTGGAAGCAGACTTACATTTTACTTAGTTATGGTAGAGCTGACAAGCTTAGTGTGGGATGAATACTTATGAGACTTTGATATGATTTGGACATAGAATTCCAGCAACAGAGGCGTGTAACAAAGCCAGGCTTATTGATGCTCAGTGACTTTCACTCAAACAAATTAACTATTAGGCTGTATTCAAAGAAGCATAACGGCCATATTATTTCTCCCCAGTTCTGGGTTCATCAACTCAACTGATGGGCTTGTAAGTGCCTGGCTTTCCAAAGATGTTATGTATAGACTTCTATGTTTCAACTCAATGATTATTTTGTTGCTTATGATGGTTCAAAAAGCTATGTAATTCAGTAGAAACAACACTTGGCTTCCCCCATCAGGGTAATGTTATGCTGCATAATCATCTCCTATGATCCATGCTGCAGTAGTGGTGACTCCCAGTCATCCCAGTGATCAACATAGGAGGGAACAAGCATCCACTGAGCTCCGTGTTGCTATTCTCTGATGTTTGGTAAGATGAAAGTCTGCAATGCATTTGGAACTAATAGTGTTTTTACCATATGAAGGGGTTCTCAGGTTATAACCCCATTACCATGGAAGCATCCCATTCTTAGNACTCTGGGTACCATTCTTTAAGAACAGGTGGAGGATTTGAAATGTGCCAAGCAAAGTAGTACTTAGCCATCTACCAGGCAGTGCCTACATTGAGGAGACTAAAGGAAGGTATTAAAACTGCCTTGTATGTAGAAAGTACAGTTGTATCAAGGACTTTGAATCGGTATCTAGAAGGTGCTGGAAGGTAGACTAGCTTTGTACCTCTATAAAAAGAGCTTAATGTGCTCAAGACAATTCATCAACAGAGTGGGAACAGTTTCCCTTCAAACCTGCCTGGCCACCTGGCTGCACTGTTTAACCTGCCTGACACCTTCTCACACTGGCTTTACACTTGTCACCTAGAGAGTGGAGTCNCAAGTGAGTGCCAAACATTCAGTCTAAGATGAGATTCTCAAATTTTGATGTATTTTACTGGCATATAATTTAATCTTTCTGAACGGATTTGTTCCTTTACACCTGCTTTGTGATTATTTCACCCTATTGTTCCTGTAGATACAATTCTTTTTCATACAAAAGTCAGCTATTTTCACCCAAGCAAATAACTGCAGACTAAGTGTTCATTTCCCTAACCCTGGGNGTGATACATCATTTTAATTGCTCCTAGCCAAATGCACAGTTTTCTCAATGGGGAATTATTGTTTCTACAGAAAAATGAAACCAAAATGTAAGAATACATGATTTTCTGTTTTCAGAGACAAGACAAGAATTCTTTCTTTTTATATCTCTTTAAAGGAAATATATAAATAATCATCTAGAAAGTTCAGGAAGTCCCAGTGGATCACTGAATCTAAGTTATGGCCCCATGAAGGCATGTAAGGGCAATTTATATTCACTCATAATACTTATATGAATATCATTAATATTAAAAATAATTTTTGATGTCTCTCTGAGGATAAAGTAGCTTTCTCTAGTGGGACTTGTAAATTTTTCTGGTACATANTGCAAATGGTTATGAGTGTCAAGATTTATGTATAAAAATTAATGTGTATATATCACCCATTATTGGCCATTCATATTATTGTTGAAAGCAATAGACATTAATAATGAATCAAAGTGGTATGAAGTAACAGCAATTTTTAAAACAGAAATCTTTATGAACTTATTAATATTCAATAGAAAGGGAGATTCTAAAACATGGCTAAAGTTAGGAATTGTTCAAAACATAGCAATAGACTCTTAAATTTATTTCTGGATCTCAAATTTACTTTCCAAATAGAATAAATATTTTTACAGTCTTGGGAAACTTATCCAGAAATCAAGACAGCTCCATTAATATTCTTTATTCTAAATAATACAAGATGATGTAATTAGATGAATTTTTCACCAAACAGGGAAATTCATCACATCTTTCCCTTTGTGTAGAAACTGATTGAAAAATATTTTGAGACATCTTCTTGGTCTTTTCTAAGCCACCTTAGGATTCAGGATTATGTGAGCTACACTGCTCAAGTGTTGGGAAGGGAGGTTATTCTTAGTTATGTACAGATAAATTGACCTATATATTGATGTGTCTACCTACTGACTGTGAAGCTCTGCCACTTAGGACCTTAGAAAGAAAATTCTTACAAATAGAAGGAAAAAATTTTGGGGAGAATTATACAAAACCAGTGGATACAGAGGCTGATATTTATTATTTGTCAGTTTGATTAGCCTCTAAGAAATACTACTTCTTTGTGCTCAGTTGTTAATTTATAAACTTAATTGTGTTTAATTAAAATGTGTAGTGCAATATACATACACTGACCATTTTCATAACATTTCAATGTATTAGAAGTGGACAATTTAATTATATTCCTTGTGGCTGGAAAAATACTGGAAAACTTTACTAATGTAATTTTATACTAGAAATGTTATTTTACTCAAACCAAAAGAAGAATTTGTTCTTGGTTTAGTAGGTGCCTGAGGGAACTATTAGGGGTTCAATTTGAGGCTTGAGAATATATGTAAAATTTTTTATTTTATTTACCAAATTCAAAAGTGATGTTGAATTTGGCAATCTTAACAATTTCCTCAAATGTGCAAGGCCATCAATGGTACAGCTAGGATTCAAACTCAAGAGAAATTGTCTTAAAAACATTCCCTATATTCTGATGCTCTTCTCTGGAAATTAATCCAGCCCCTTGGCAGCCTTTCTTCCCTCCATATCAAGTTCCTTGGGATTGTGAACTAGGTCTTTCTTCACTATCCTCTTTGCTGGCTATCTCATCTATTTCCACAGACAGAAATATTTCTTTTTTAAAAAATAAATTTACTTTTTTATNTTACATCACAGTCACAGTTTCCCCTCCCTCCTCTCCTCCCAGTTCCTCTCCCCACCCACCCCCTTGTTTCCACCCCCCAATCCACTGTCCCTCCATTTCTGTTCAGGAAAGGGCAGGTCTCCCATGAGTGTCAACAAAACAAGTTGCAGTAAGACTAAGCACCTCCCCATGTATTAAGACTGGGCAAGGTATCCCAGTATGAGGAATAGGGTCCCAAAAGCCTGTAAAAGAGTCAGAGTCAGACACTGTTCCAACTGTTAGGAATCCCACAAAAGGACCAAGCTACACAACTGTCACATATATGCAAAGTGCGTAGGTCAGTCCCATGAAGGTTCCCTGGTTGTCAGTTCAGTCTCTGTGAGCCCCTACAAGCCCAGGTTAGTTTAGTTGACTCTGTGAGTTTTCTTGTGGTGTCCTTGACCCCTCTGGCTCTACAATCCTTTCTCCTCCTCTTATGAAGTATTCCCCTAATGTTTGACTGTGGGTCTCACATCTGCCTCCATCAGCCGTCTGATAACTCCTCTCTGATGACAATTGGACGAGGCANCAATCTGGTCACAGGAGATGGTCAGTTTGGGCTAAGTATCTGCTATTGCTAAGAGTCTTGCTGGGGTCATTCTCGTAGATTCCTGGGAGATTCCCTTGCACCAGGCTTTTACCTGAGCCCAAAATGCCTCGTCTTTCCAGTAGTCTCTTTCGGTACTCTCCCGCTCCGCCCCTCCCCACCCCACTCATGTTCCCATCCCCACCCGCCCTCAGTCTACTCACAAAATCTCTTCTATTTCCCCTTCCCAGGGAGATGGCATTCCCTCATGAACCCTCTTTATTACATAGTCTTTCTGGGTCTGTGGATTGTAGCATAGTTATCCTTTGTTTTACAGGTAATATCCACTTATGAGTGAGTACATGCCATGTTTGTCTTTCTTGGTCTTGGTTACCTCACTCAGAATGATTTTTTTTTCTTGGTTCCATCCATTTGCCTTCAAACTTCTTGGTGTCCTTGTTTTTATCAGCTGAGTAATACTCCATTGTGTAAATATACCACATTTTTTTTTTATCTACTCCTCAGTTGAAGGACATCTAGGTTGTTTCCAGGTTCTGGCTATTACAAATAAAGCTGCTATGCACATAGTTGAGCAAATGTCCTGGTTATGATTGAGCATCCTTAGGATATATGACCAAGAGTGAGTGGTATCACTGGGTCTTGTGGTAGATTGATTCTCAGTTTTCTGGGAAACCACCACACTGACTTCCAAAGTGGCTGTACAAGTTTGCAGTCCTACCAAAAGTGGAGGAGTGTTCCCCTTGCTCCACATCCTCTCCAGCATGGACTGTTGATTGTGTTTTTAATCTTAGCCATTCTGACAAGTGTAAGATGGGCTCTCAGAATAGTTTTGATTTGCATTTCCCTGATGGCTAAGGATGTTAAGCATGTCCTTGAGTGTTTCTTGGCCATTGGAGATTCTTCTATTGAAAATTCTCTGTTTAGAACTGTACCCTATCTTTTAATTGGATATTTGGCTTGTTGATATCTAGTTTCTTGAGATCTTTATATATTTTGGAAATCAGCCCTCTGTCAGATGTGGGGTTTGTGAAGATCTTTTCCCATTCTGTAGGCTGCCTTTTTGTCCTTTGCCTTACAGAAACTTTTCAATTTCATGAGGTCCTATATTTTGTCGATCTTAGTGTCTGCACTACCGGTGTTTTGTTAAATGCTGAAAAAGCCTGTGACAAAATTCCACACTTCTTCATGATAAAAGTCTTGGTGAGAGCAGGGATACAAGGGACATACATAAATATAATAAAAGCAATATACAGCAAGCCAATTGCCAACATCAAATTAAATGGAGAGAAATTCAAAGCAATTCCACTAAAATCAGGAATAAGACAAGGTTGTCTACTCTCTCATACCTCTTTAACATAATACTTGAAGTTCTAGCTAGAGCAATATGACAACTTAAGGAGACCAAGTACAAATTGTAAAGGAAGAAGTCAAAGTAGCATTATTTGCAGATGATATGAAAGTATACATAAGTGACCCAAAAAAAATGCTACCAGGAAACTCCTACAACTGATAAACACCTTTAGTCAAGTGGCTAAATACAAGATTAATTCAAAAAAAATCAGTATCTCTCCTATATACAAATGATAAATGGGCTGAGAAAGAAATCAGAGAATCAATATTCTTTACAACCACCTCAAATAATATAAAATATCCTGGTGTAACTTTAACCAAGCAAGTGAAAGATCTGTATGACAAGAACTTCAAATCTTTGAAGAAAGAAATTGAAGAAGATATCAGAAGATGGAAAGATCTCCCAGGCCTGTGAATCAGAGGATTAACATAGTAAAAATGGCAATCTTACAAAAAGCAATCTACAGATTNAGTGCAATCCCCATCAAAATCCCAACACAGTTCTTTACAGATCTTGAAAGAACAATAATCAACTTAATATGGAAAAGCAAAAATNCCAGGAAAACTAAAACAATACTGAACAATAAAGGAACTTCAGGAGGAAATCACCATCCTGATTTCAAGCTCTACTCCAAAGCTATAGTAATAAAAACAGCATGGTGTTGACATAAAAACAGACACATGGATTAATGGAATCGAATCAAAGACTCTGATGTAAATCCACACACCTATGGACACCTGATTATCAACGAAGAGGCCAAAATTACACAGTGGAAAAAAGAAAACGTCTTCAGCAAATGGTGCTGGTTTAACTGGATGCCAGCATGTAGATGAATGCAAATAGATCGATATCCATCACCCTGCACAAAACTCAAGTCCAATTGGATCAAAGATCTCAACATAAATCCAGTTACACTGAACCTGATAGAAGAGAAAGTGGGTAATCTTGAATGCGTTGGCACAGGAGACAACTTCCTGAACAGAGCACCAATAGAAATACTTCTTGAATGTTGGCAAGTCTTAACTTTTATTTCTAGATCAGACATTTCACTTGAGTTTTATATTTGTGTATCAAACATATTAGAGTCACCCCACACTTNAAATTTCATTTCCTTGATTTCTATACAAACACTACCATACTATCATCTCCAATTTTCCCANCCTCAAATGTCATTTACACCTGTGTAAGTTCTCACGATGTGAGCCAGANAGCTACTGCAGATTTGTCTTCAATTCCATTTTTGACCTCTGACTGCATTCCATTGAAATGTTCCCTAAATGTTCCTTGAATCCATCCACTTTCCTCTCCATCTTCAGTGATGATGACAAAGAACAAAGCTATGGAACCAAAAGAGGCTGCTTGAACTATCTTATTATAGCTGTCTTGGATATTTTTCCTGCCTTCTGGGAACATATGTCAATACAGTTGCTAAAATTTGTCAAGATCTTGCCTTCCTTGCTTTAAAAAAATTGAGAGCTGTTTTCAGTTTTATGAAAGCAACAATGACTTAGGGCATTCTTTTCACCCTAAACCTCATTTTCTCCCTTCTAATTGAAACTTTTTCTGTCTTTTCTAAAAACCCCTTCAAATCCTTCCCCTTCAAATCCTTGATGGAATTTTCNTAGTTCTTCTTTTTATTATTTATTTTATTAGTTTATAAATATATATTATATAATATACATTATATTTGTTATATATATTTGTTATTCCTTATTAATTTTCTTAGTTATTCTTCTAGGGCTTCTATTTNGTCAGCCTCAAATTGGCATTTCCTGTGGATTTTTTTAAATTGCTGTTGCTTAAATATGAGTGTATTTTATATAACTATGCATGTGAGCACATTTTATTTCAGCTATCTTGAATTATAAAACTATCATAATGTGAGAGGAGAAACTGAATGCCTTAGGAGATCAAGTCCTATGAGTCTGTGAGAGGAGGGACATCCTGGAGTCAGGGTTTGGAAAACCTGCAGAGGCACTTTCTNTTCTCTGGAAAGACCTAATCCTTCTGTTGGCACTTCACCCTTGTGGGCAGCATCATACGTGACAAATGCCCTTACCTATTTCCGACTGCTATCATAGCTTGCAGACGAGAGAGCCAGAACCCTATTGCTGATCTAAGGCTTGACAGGAAGAGATGNTGTGTGTTTTTCTGACCAAACACGGTCTTGACTCTGCAATAGCTGGCCTGTCTAGTTGCACCAGCTGTCTTTTATTACCTAAGGAACTTTACAAAGTAGATTTCAAAAATATATTACAGTTCCGTTGGGAGGATGCCTTGATTTTACAGATTCCAAAAATAAACATCAAAAGGCCATCTGTAAGAACAAAAGTTAAGGGTTAGCTTGGATTTGCAGTAGTCTTCAGGCTTGCTCCTGTGGCCCCAGGAATTGATAGGAATCAGAAAGTGAAAGAATGGATTTGTGTAGGTTTGTTGCACATACTAACAACATCCCAGCAAAGCTCCCATTAACCCAACTTCTCATCACTGGGTGGTTAAATACTATTTTACATCATTGTATGAAGACATTCATCTTAAATGTAAGGCAGGAAGAAACATTTCTTTAAAAAACATGCGGTATTTGAGAATCAAGATCCTAGAACTGAAAGGATGTGTCATGGACGTTTTCAGACTCAGGCTAAGGAAGACGAATGGAACTGGTGGAATTTGGATTCAGGGTCTTGTTTTGCAGCTTCCTAGTTGTGAACTTGAGTGAATCGCTTTGCTTCCTTCTTTTTCAACTGATGGCCTGTTTTATATTCAGTAAATATTTATTGAGCATCTAAAACATGCCATAAAATATGAGAGTGAGATTTGGATTATGTGGTGGATACAGCACCAAGGCAGACAGAATTTGATCCTGTTCTCAGGTGTAGGATGCTAAACAAGGAACCAAGAAAATAGAAAATTTAATACAGTTATGCTTATAACTATGAGTATTCAGAGTAGCACATTTANAGAGCTNGTTACTGGGTTAAACTGATATAATTAATGATATTTGTGATCAAGCAAACAAATGATACCATGAAATGGCGAGTCTCTTATCCTGGAGTATTTTTTCATCTAACAAAGACATAGTAGATGTGAATTTAAGTTCTTGAGATGGAAAAATTGTTCATCCNGGTCCTAAATGAAGTAAGGCACTTCCGTAAGAGAGGTAGGAAGAGATTAGAGACAGATGAGGAAGACAAGACAAGAAAGACAAGGTGGGCTGCAGCCACCAAATGCCAAAGAAGCAAGGCATGTATTGCCACAGTGGTTCAGGGAATGGACTTTTGCCACTGTAAGTCAATCATGTACACAGTCTTTGCTGTATAAGATGGTAGTGGCTCTGAATTAGGACACGGAATCATCTCATTCCTTGGCTTTCAGCCCACAAAGACTGAGCTTTCCCTCCTGAAAAACCTGGTTCAGTAAGTTTCATTTGTTTCAGCCACCAAGTTTGGACTCATTTGTTATAGCAACCCTCAGAAATTAATAGAGTGTCCATATCATAGGGCATACCAACAAGAGGCACAGTGCCTGGAATACAGTAAGCACCCAGCCTTTTTTTGTTCTCATTATTATCTCAAGCACCCCAATTACTGAAGTGCTTGGCCAAACCTTCTGCTGTCCAGGCAGTAACAGCCACTGGGATTTGCCTTGTGTGAAATGTTGTGGACAGGTTTTATTAGCCATCACTGTATCACTTATCACATTATTTTTGCTCTTGAAGCACTGAATTCTAGTCCTCTATATGTTACTTGCTTTTATGCTACAATTTTATGTTTTGAGTCTGAACTTCTGCCAGTGGGGACCTACCATAATCTGACTTTTTATTCCTTGGCATATAGTAGGAAGTCCATGAGGAATGATTAATTGATGGGCTTGCCGAATAAGCAGTTGAAAATTTTCTGATTATCTCCTTCATATTGCAGTTCAGAATAAAGAAACAAATCATAGGTAACATAAAGGCAAGGGTCTCTTTGGAAGAAGCACTCAATCACAAAGGAAAGACTGCAATCACATTGCCACTCAGGCTGTGTCATTCATTCACTNTTTCTGTTCCTCTATAAAACNAAGAGTTACAGTAGTTTCTATAATCTACGCACACAAAAGCTACTTATCAGATCTTAGGCTCAGGCACTCTTATGGGATCTGTGACTACAGNAGTGAATAAGCCAAGAGACCTTTAACTCGTGAAACATAAAATACAGTGGGAGAAGACAAGAGAGATGTCAGGACACATAGAGTGGAACCAGTGACCTATGATTTTGTTGAGTGTTCAACAGGTGATTTTGTTACACATGTATGGGAGTGTGTGTGTGTGTGTGTGTGTGTGTGTGGTGTGCACGTGCATGCACATATGTGTTGGTGCAAGTGCATGCACATACATACAGTACCATTCACTTTTTTAAAAATCAAGATAAGGTCTCTCACTGGCCTGGAATTTGCCAAGTAGGTTATTCTGGTTGACAAGTTAGTCTCATGGATCCACATGTCCCCACCTCCCCTGTAATGGGATTCTAAGACTGTAGCACCACTCCTGGCTATTTCTTAAATGTTGATTTGGGGGGGCCAAATCAAGTTCCCATGTTTGCGAATCAAGCACTTTANTGACTAAGACAGTGGGGGAACTTTTAAGTGAAATCTGAGTAACAAGGAAGGAAGAATCAGACATGACATAATCTTGGGAAAATGGTTCAGGCAGAGGGAGAGGACAGGGCATAGGCTTCAACACAGGATGAGCTTTGAGTTCTGTAGACTAGGGTGTAGCACATGTTACTAGACAGGACATGACAGAGACAAGAGTGTAAGATGACAGCAGAGATGTTCAGAGGAGTCAGGGCAAGTAGAATCTTAGAGACAAGGGGATTGAGGTTGCACTGGAGGGTTTAAGCAAGAAACTGACTTCTGATGGACTCCTTGTTGTTCAGGACCATTGCTTGTGAGGTCGGGCTGCAGCCCAGTCTGGAGCATCAGTTGACAGTCCAGACAGGCCAGTGCTAAGGAGTCCCAGTGGGGTGAGGGCAATCCCAATGGAAACNAAGGACAAATCTGAGCTCATTTTTGGAAATGAAGCTGCCAAGACTTTTTTATGTGATGGTTGGACATGGGACAGATACAGGGAAGAAATCAAGAAGAACACCTGTTTTTATCATCAGCAAACTGAATGAATTGTGGGCAGTTTAATGAATTGTAGGCAATTTACTAACAATGTAAATAGAAAGGCTAATAGTTATAGTGCAAAAACTATATTTTCTGTTTTGAGGTGCCTTTTTTACATTTAAAGATAAGTTAAGTGAGCCATCAGATACACAGTGGGTAAGTTAGGCTTGGTCAGGGTTGGAGGTAGCTCATGGGAATTAATACTACTAGTTCCCCAGGCTGCAGTATCAAAGTTCCCCAAACTATGTGGATTGAAACAAACAAAAAGACCATGCTATCTCACAAGTNCAGAAGCTTAAATTGGAAGCCAAGATTTGTCAGCAGAGCTATGCTCTTGAGTATCCAAAAGAGAATGCCCTTCCTAGATTCCTTGATATTCCTTCACTGGAAGGCACAGCACCCTGATCTATGCTGTCTCCCTGCCTGTCTAAAGATTTTCTCTCTTTAGAGAGATATAATCTTAGAGGTGCAGCATTCTGGCTCTAGAATATTCCAACATTTTGAGGGTAAACAGAGAAGAAAATCTGAAAAGATAAGGGGAAAACCTAGAGGATTCTGGCTTCTCAGAATACAATAGAAATGTTTTTTTTAAGTAGTGGTTAGACAATTTTTAAATGTGATATAATATGAAAGCCTTTTTTTTTTCAAGACAGGGTTTCTCTGTGTAGCTTTGAAGCCTTTTCTGGAGCTCTGTAGCCCAGGCCGGCCTCCCAGAAAGTCATTTAAGAGAGTAAGAAAGTGAGAATGCCAAGACATGCAACAGGATTGCTCTCTAAAATTACTTCCGGCTTGATTTCCATGATTTGTGCCAGGAAATAGATGGATGGATGATAGATAGATAGATAGATAGATAGATAGATAGATAGATAGATAGATAGATAGATAGATAGATAGAGATAGTTAGTCAGAGTGAGGCATCTGTATTCTGAATGGTTATCCCTATTCATACATCAAAACCCTACTTCCCAAAGTGCATTGTGATAGCAGAGTGGACCATTTCAATGTCACAATTCAACATTGTGCTGTCACAATTCATCGAAGTGTTGTCACAGTGAAACACTGAGACAACACAATGTAACATTTTGAAATCACAATAGAGCACTTTGAAATCATAGTGAAACACTGTGAAGTCCACTGTAGCTTTGTGAAATCATAGTGGAATGTGGAGCATTGTGATGACACACTGATGCACTGTGAAGTCACACTAGAGCATTTGAACCCACATTGGAGGACTATGCAGTCATAGTGGAGCATTGT
>LZPO01097306.1:117321-130243 GCA_001675575.1 Neotoma lepida | reverse complement strand
CATAGCATGTGCACGTCAGCTGTGCATATCCTCCCATCTACTTTAAACTGTCTCTAGATGAGTTACAACACCTAGCACGATATGACTGTCATGGAGGGAGCTGTCACATTAGATTATCTAGGGAACAGTAATAGTAAAAGAAGTCTGTACGTATTTGCTAATGGTTCATTTTTCTAGATATTTGCATCCAAAGTTTGTTTAATCCACAAATAAAGAACTTACATGTATGGGAGAGTGTATGCATCACTACAAGATTGAACACACACTCTGCAACTCAACTCATTCCCGTCTACCCCAGTGTGACTAGTCAATGACTNACAGATTTGTATTATTCACAAAGAAACCACTTTGAACTCAGCTGNGTAACTGTTCAAGTCAGCATACAATTGACCTTGTCATAGTTTTCCAAAGCAGACACACTTCAAGTCTCTCAGGTCCCTGTCATTCCCAACATCTTACACTATAAGTACATTAGCCCCTTCCACAGCTTTGCTATTTCAGCCCACACTTGTTCACCTGAGCACCCTCCACCAGAGCTCCAGACCTACTGAGCCACAGCAGGTGATTTGTTCTAGGGTAGCCCCCAAATGGTTCTGCTCCCAGATTCTATAATCGCACACCCTCTGCATTACTGTTCTGAGATGCTTCAGTCTAAGNTTCTAGGTATTTACTTGCACAACTGCCTACACATCACCCCGTGAGCTACCTAGGAGAGACGGGACTCACCTTATTTTTCTCGGTGTTCCAAGTGTGTTTTTTAACACAGTTCCTGGAACTTTTAAAGCATGTCCCCTGAATGACTGCCTGTGTGCATGACTGGATCTACAATTGATTTGTCACTTTAATTGTGCATTCATAAGTTGAGCAGCCGTGTGACCATACCTAAAGTTGTAATACACAGTGGCATGATACAGATCCAGCCTTAGAATCTCTGTGGCAAAATCCTACCAGGAAGATCATTTGATGTAAATACTGCTTCTTGATGATGTTGGAATTCTCCAAGAGACCTTTATATTTGTTTTATTAATCAGCTGCTGTCCTGTTTTAGTTCCCCATAAAGTTGTTGTGAGCTGTTACTGCACTGGCATGCCACTTTCTTTCCTTGGGCAGTNTGTTGGGGGTATTTTTCTTTGAATAGGCAAATCTGTCAGAGTGACAGGTCTGGGGAGTTGATTGTTATTTGAGTTGAGGATTAAGAACATTTATTTAGTCATTAGTACATACATTGTGTTTTCTCCTGCCATTTCAGTGGGGGAAATCAACGGCGACATCTTAGCATTCTTAGTGAGTTACAGATAATCTCTCACAGAGTGCATATTTTCCTACCTATAGCTTGGAGCCAACTGTTGTTCACTGAAAAGAATGATGTCTACTTGTTTGAGGTTAAGTCTATTTTGATTTGGGAATTTAAATATCCACCCCTCACACTCTACCATAATGGGGACACTCTTTTTGCAATCATGGCTGTACAATCTTATCTGTTCTTGTCTGTAGTGTGTTCTGTGTGAGTATTTGTATCGATCTCCACATTATGAGCAACTGCAAAATTCAGGGTTGACTGTAGCTTAACTTTGAACTGCCTGTGTGAGGTTCCTAAAGAAGCTTGAAGTATAAAATGGTTAAAAAGACACAGTGACTCTTGGATAAAGTCCAGAAAATTAGAAAGGGGCCCATGATATGGAACAAACAGTTCTAAGAGGCTGTGATGAAGGCAACAGAATACATGAGCTATTCCAGTGGAAGGGGGATTACTGGAGGCAAAAGTATACACCAGAGAGAAAGAGGGACAGGAAGATGAGGGAGAGGGTTGGGCAAGGGAGAATCAACCGAAACAAAGTATACATACAAATGCCAAAATCATAAAGATAAAAAGAGAGTAAAATCTTCCTCAGGTGGCTGAGTTTGGAGAGTCACACTTTCAAGGCCTGCCTGAGCTAAGAGTGAGTTCAAGACCAGACTTGGAAACTTAGTGAGAGCTTGCCTCAAAATAAAGAGTCAAGAGGGCTGGAGCTACAGCTCAGTAAGAAGGGACCTGTAGGTGTACACAGAGGCCCTGGTTCCATCCCAGCACTGAAACACACACACACACACACACACACACACACACACAGAGAGAGAGAGAGAGAGAGAGAGAGACAGAGAGACAGAGAGACAGAGAGACAGAGAGACAGAGAGACAGACAGAGACAGAGACAGAGACAGAGAGAGACACACANAGAGAGAGAGAATGAAAAATCAAAAGACAAACCAATGTAAAGCTCATTTTTAGTTCATGAGATCACAATACAATGGCTGCAGGACTGGTTTTGGCCTCTGGACAGTAGTTTCAGTGCCTGTGGGATGATGAGTTGTTGGTTTCTTGAGAGCATGGGGACAGGCAGTCTTGAGTAATGACCAGTGGGAGTTGGGCACTTTTGTTACTTAGTATTTGAAAATTTTAAGGTTTTATTTTGTTGGTGGTGGTACTCAGTTTATTTTAGTGCTCAAAGTGTAATATTAAATGCTTTCCCCCAACAACAGATACACATACATGTGCACACAATGAGTTGAAATGGCATTATGAAACTTTCAAATAGAGCTACATGTCAGAGGCTCTATACATACAAACGGGGTATTTACTACATCTGTCTCCATGCTTTTCTCCAACCATGTGCTCTGTCTATATTTACACTTTTGTCCTATATATGATGATATAAGAATGTATACACATCATTATATGCATGCAAAATTCATGTAATTTTGGAGGGGTTTTTTTGATAGTCTTGTTTGTTCTTGAGACANGGTCTCTATCCCAAGCTAGCCTCAAACCCACTATATAGTCAAAAATGACCTTGAACTTTTGGTACTCCTCTCTCTACCGCCTCAGTACTGGCATTACAGGATTGTGACTCCATGCCCACTCAGTGTATGTGGTCCTGGGGATCAAACCCAGGCCTTCATGCATGCTAGTCAACTAGTCTACCAACTGAGCTCCTCCCCCAATCATCTCCAAATTTAAATGTTTGTGCTAACCATTTTGTGTCTATTTAAAATTAATATATTTTAAACGTGTTCTGATGTAAACACTGGTTCTTCTAAAACAACTTTAGGCAACATGCTCTCTTAACTAAATACCATCACACATTGATTTATTTTGTTAGATTACTTTCAATATAAGGAATTCATTTGATATCACAGTATAAAGAAATAAACAAGAAACAACCTCATTAGTGTTTTTTGAAAATCCATGCTAATAAGAGGTAAATTTATGTTAGTAGAAGGGGTTGGCTGCTTCTTAATGGGAGAAAATGGCTTTTATTCTTTATAATCTTGATGTGTTTTTCCTCTTTGCTGAGGTGTAGACACGCTATGTTCTTTGTGGTACTTTTCATTTGCTTTGTTTTTTATATTTTCTGTTTTATTTAAACCTCCCACCACTTCTTGAACTCTACAACCTATACTACACTTAGGGTGTGCAGACATACCGGAACTGAAATGTAAAGGGCTGCTGTTTCTCCCTTCTTTCCTTTTCTGAAGTGTGGTGATGGTAACCAGGTCTCAGGTGTACCAGACAAACAACTCACCATTCACATCAGATTACAGCAAAATAAAAATTCAACTTCCTGGAAAAGGAAGAGTCTGTTTTTTATTTTTCACCTCAGATGAATTTGTTGAACTTTACAGAACATTCTATTAACCAAAGCATACTTGTTGTAGAATATTATTTTAAGATGTGATACATTTGCTTATGCTGTGGAACATTTGTTCAATGATGCAAAGATGTGTTGCATTCTTTTATGTTGCATTTGTTTAACTCTGTGAAGCTGTGTTACTTTGCCTGACTAAAACACCTGATTGTCTAAAAAAGAGCTGAACAGCCAATAGAAGGGCAGGAGAAAAGATAAGAGGGGCTGGCAAGCAGAGAGAATAAATAGAAGGAGAAAAAGAGGAGAGAGATCAAGGAGTGAGAAAAGAAGGGGCCAGCCACCCACCCAGCCACACAGCCAGACACAGAATAAGAAGGAAAGGAAAGATATACAGAAATAGAGAAAGGTAAAAGCCCAGAGACAAAAGGTAGATGGGATAAATTAAGAACAGCTGGCAAGAAACAAGCCAAGGTAAGGCTGAACTTTCATAAATAAGAACAAGCCTCCATGTGATTTATTTGGGAGCTGGGTGGCAGGCCCCCCAAAAGAGTAAAAAAGAAAAAAAAACCCAACAACAGTCCAGGGATAAGTAAANAGTAAAGAACCTGAAGAGAGAGAATATAGTTGCCCTATTCACCATTTAGTTCTACCTTCAAGTTTGATTGGCTAGCTCAGAGTGATGATTGACAGTGGGAATGTCCAATCCATTTAGACTGGACTTCTGAAAGAACTAATTTAACCNAACCAACAACACACTCTGGTCTTAAATATTGGCAGTAAAACTTTTGATGAAGGAATCTAAAAATTTAACTCACATGTAATGTTTATCATGGAAGTTAAAGGTAACACAAGCCCAAGTCCCTTGAATATTAGAACAAATGCTATAAAATAGCAATGTCATAGACATAACCACAAGAACATTGGAATCTGAAATATGTATATTATTATCTTTATCTAACAAACATATATGTTATCAACCAAAAATAAATAAGTAAGTAAATAAGAGAATTTCCTGGAGGCAGCTGATAATATACAGGGATCTCAAACCACACATCACTTGCCCTGAATGCTCAGAGCTAATTTCATTTCCTTACTGCAAAATTCAACCCTACAACTGCCTTGCTTGTAGAATGGAAGACTAACATTGTGAAAATGGATATACTGCCAAAAGGAATCTACAGACTCAGCACAATGCCCATCAACATTTCAATGACATCCTTCTGAAAGACAGAAAAGGCATCTCAAAAATAGAATTATTTTCAAAATTTAAAATTCATATAGAAGCAGGAAAGCTAAAGCAATCCTGAGCAAAATGATTAAGACTGGAGATATCACTGTGCCTGATTTCAAGGTATACTGCAGAGCTATGGTAACAAAACCAGCATGGCATTGACACAAAACAGAAAGACAGATGATTAGAATAGAGGTGCCAGATACAAAGCCATGCAGCTACAGCCGCCTGATATTGACCAAGGTACTCTAAAATTATTAGAAAAAAAAAGTAAGGAAAACATTTCAGGATGTAAGTACACAGAAGGACTTGTTGAATAGAAGTCCAGCTGCTCAGGACACAATGCCAACAACTGACGGATGAGATATCATGAAATCACAAAGCTCTGTACATCAAAGGAAACAGTTAAACAAGTGAAGAGACAGCCACAGAACAGGAGAAAAGCTTCGCTAGCTGTGCATCCAACAGACCATTATTATTTAAAATATACATATAACTCATAAAACTAAATAGCAAGAAATCAGATAACCTAATCAATAAGTGGGTTAATGAAATGAGCAGACAGTTCCTTAAAAATAGGTTCTCTTACTTTTTGAGATTATAATATACTTACACCATTTCCCCCATCCATTTCCTCCCTCTAAGCCCTCCCACATACCCCTCCTTCCTCTCTTTCAAATTTATGGCTTCTCTTTTCCTGTTTTCATCAATTAATTGTGTGTGTGTGTGTGTGTGTTTGTAAACACACAAATACAACTGAGCAGACAATTCTTAAAAGATGAAATACAAATAGAAAATAAACATGAAAAAATGTTCAATATCATCAGCAGTCAGAGAAATGAAAATTATAATTACTCTAGGATTCCATCTCACCCTAATCAGAATTCTAGCTATTAAGGAAACTAACTATAAATACTTGCAAGGATTTGGACAAAAGGGAACTCTTATACAGTTCTGGTAGGAAAGACAACTGTTCATCCACTATGGAAATGAGTTTGGGAATCCTTCAAAAAATAAAACAGATTATGATAGACCCAGGTATACCACCTCTGGGTATTCAGTTAAAGGACTGAAATTCCACAAATCACAGAGATATTTGCCAGTTAATAATTGTTTCATACCACTCTCATGATCTAAATTAATGAGTTAACATAAGTGTCTATCAGCAGAGGAACAGATGAGATAATGTGATGCCATAAAGAGGAGTGATGTTGCGTTATTTGCAGAGAAATGGATGCAACTGGAGATAAACATACTAAGTAAATTCAGTGACAAAGACAAATGCTAAATATTTTCTCTCATTTGGAGTTCTTATATTTTATACAGATACATAAAACTATGTACATATGTAACTTGGAAGTAGAAGCAAAACTATCTGGGTTGAGGGTGACTAATGGAAAATGGGATTGGCTGCTCAGTGGGAGAAGGTATTGATGTACATTATATTCTTGTATGAGAATTTTTATGTAACACAATACCAGTTATGGAAAATGCATACCAATGGAAATTTTAAAGAAAACCCACTTTGCACAAAGACAAAGTCTAGATCTTTTTGGGACCTACAAGGATGGAGATAATGCGTGTCAATTATGAAGAAGCTTCCAGAATCTTCCTGTACTTCATGCCATCTGATGTTTACGAAGCAGTCAAAAATACTGGTTTCTTCTAGGATAGGTGAGAATCTGAGGTTCAAAGAGGATGTGTGAATGATGTAAGTCCTGTGCCTTAAAAGTGAAACCACTGGATGGTAGATGCTTGTTATTTAGGAAACCCTGTTGTGGGAAGAATTTGAAATAACTATTTGAAGAATTCTCAATCCCAACAAATGCATCAGAGTATTATGCCACTCTACCGTAAGAGATATTGTTTCAGTATAATCCCTTTGAATGTGTGAAAACAGCAAGTATTCGAGGCACCCGTGAGAGAGCTGAACGGGTTAAGGNGCTTGCTCCTAAGCCCATTGACCTGAGTTTCATCTTTAGGACCTACATGGTCAAAGGGGAGAATCTAATCTTTCAAGTTGTCCCTTCACCTCCACATCCNTGACCTGGCACTTGTGGCCATATCCCACCACACAAAGTGAATACATAAATAAATCTTAAAAAAAGAAGCTGTGGAATGCTGTGGCTTCAGTTTAGCTCTGCAGCCCTGTTCATTCTGATGTGCAGTTGAAAACACAGTTTGAAGCCAGCCCTACACAGGCTCCTATGAAGACATGCACTTGGTATTTGAACCCAGGGCTCTGACGGCAACTTTCTCTTATCTCTCTAGGAATGACTTCGAAATATGAATTCCCCTCCAGGCACAAGGCATTCCACACCTTTGGCAGAAACCATCTACCTGGCTGAGAATGCAAGGATAATTGGCTATAAAAGTTCAATGCCAGATGAAAAGAGAATTCCAGAGGTAGGTGCAGCCCATTTAAATAAACCCTCCAAACGAAGTAGCACTGGGCTGTGTGTATTCATTTGGGAGAGGGCGTTGGTGGCAGTGTTGATGGACATAAAGATAGTGTGTGTCCCAACAAGTTATAAAGCCTTAATACATCATATTTTCCTCATCTACAGAGACAGTTCCTGCCTTCCAGGATTATTATGGAGAAGTGAAGTGAAAGAGGTTATAAGATGCCAAAAAAACTTTGGGCACATCAGATTTTCACTCATGACCAGCCCTCTGGGTGAACAAAATCTGTTTTCATTCTCTATTGAATCACTGAAACCCTGACTTGAAAGCAANAATGCCCAATTTGAAAATTCATCCTTAGCCCTTGAAATGAACCAAATGTTTATATCCCTCCTAAATTTTGTATATTAAAATTTTAGCTCCCAGTGTNATGATATTACAAGATGAAGCCTTTGGAAGGTGGTGGAGCCCTCATAAATGAACTGGGTCCAACTGAAGAAAGCCCAGGGACCTCTCACTCCTTCCTCCATGTGAAGTTACAATGAGAAGACGGACCTTCCACATATGCCAGTNCCTTGATCTTGGACCTAGAAGTGTCCAGAACTATGAGAAGTAACTGTTTTGTTGTTTATAAGCCACCTATTCTGTGGTAGTTTTGTTATAGAAATCCAAACATACCAAAATAGCCATTTCCCCATTGCCACTATGACATGGCTTTGTTCCCATTGGAGGGAAATCTCAAAGAAGTTACTTGCTCTAATGCTCTCACTGTCTTTTATTCTACCCCTTTCTCTCTCAAAGCAACCCTAGCCAGACTTTTGCCCCATGACTACTTTGAAATTACAACTTGATGTCAAGTTACTCAATCCAACGACCATTCTCCAACACGATCCTGTGGCACAGGACCTGTGCAAACCATCAGTGACACAGTCGCTGACTCCCTTCTCCATGAGTGATTTTGTTTGTTTGTTTGTAAGAGACTTGCTCCTCTTGGTTTTTCTACTCCCCAATGAATCACCTCTTCTCCAGCTCCCCCAAGGCTGAGACGGTGAATATTGGAGTACCAAGGAACTCAGCCATCTTTCATTCCCCCTCTGAGCTGGAGAGTTTTAAATATCAACTTGAGACAGCCTAGAATCACTTGAGAGGATGTCTTAATGAGGAGTTATCTTTATTAGATTGGCCCGTGAACATGTCTGTGGGAGGTTGTCTTGATTGTTAATTGACATAGGAAGACTGAGTCCATTGTGGGTGGTACCACTCTCTAAATAGGGGACACAGAACAATAGAAGAGCAGGAGTTAGTAGAGAGCAAGCAAGGATCCACGTTTATTCTCTCTACTGTGGATTGTGGATGTGATGTTTCAAGTTCCTGCCTTGAATTCCCTGGAATAATGGACTGAAACTTGGAATTGTGAGCCAAATAAAACCTTTCTTCCCTAAGTTGCTTTTTGTCAGAATATTTGTCACAGGAACAGAAATGAAACTAGGATACCCTCTCTACCACATCTTCCCTAAAGCCATGGATTCAAAGGTTATTCATAAGCTGACAACTATAACTATATGCATCAATTCCACAAACCTCCCAAACTGNAGCTTCATATCGTCAGCTATCTCCCNGACATCTTCTCTTGGCATCCAAAGTTCAACGTTTCCCTGATTAATTTATTTTCCCATTTTCCTTCTTTCTTTTTGCATTAACTGAGGAAAGGTTTTGGGTAGCACAGAGAAACCTTGAACTTCATATGTAGCTAAAGATGACCTTGAATTTTTGGTTCTTCTCTNCCCACCTCCNGAGTGCTGGATTATAGGTGTGCACCACATCCAGTTGTGAGCAAAATTCTGATACTCTATATTCACAGAAATCTGTTCTTCTCCAATGCAGTTAATGGTAATTTATGTTTCCATTNGCTCGAAACCAAAGCCCTGGAATCATCTTTGTTCCTTGCCTTCCCATTCCTCAGAAATCCTGTCTTTAAAACACATCAGTACCTGACACCTTCTCCCATCTCCACTGTGACCACTCTGGTTTGAACAGCATCCTTACTCATTTAAATCACTGCTGTCACTGCCCAGATTCTCCCCTTGATCCCTATAGGGAACCTAGAGTGATTTCNTTTTTCTNAGGGATGTTCACATCACTTCTCTTCTGAACAGCTACTGTTGTCTCTTCACTGCATAGACAATAAAGGATAAAANCTTGATAATCCTACCAGTTCTATTATAGTCCTTGATCCTTCTCTATCTTTGGTTTCTACCACTCTGTCAGACACACTGTCCTCTGTCTCATTGCTGGAGCTAGGACATACTCTGCTTAAGGAACTTGGCTCTAGCTGTCACTTTCTTAGAAGTCTCTCCCTAATATCCACTTGATTATTTCCTTTATCTGCTTCAGGTGTTCTTCAAATAGAAATTGTANTTATTTATAATAGTTTTGCCCATCCCAAGTTTATAAGAAAGGGCTTTAGATCACTCAAACTCCAGTTCTGTGTGAANTGTCATTATTCTGAAGAGCAACTTTCCTAATAAACTAACTATTCCTCATCTTCTGAGTGTGTCTCATAAAGTACTGTGAAGCCTTCTGAAGTAAAAATNACTTGTTTATCCTGAAACCAGATGTTTAATTCCCCACAAACTTAAACTCAGGNTCAAGAAGTTGTCCTTTGCTGAAATAAACTTGTGTTAAATGGTATTGACCAAGATAACTTCCATCAGAAAAATAAAGATATTCAAGATGGTGACCCTGGTGACCCACAGCCACACTAAAACAATCAGGTCATGTATGAAGTGAAGGCACAGAAAACCAAGAGAGCTTTGTGGGTCATTTTTTTTTAATGGGATTTCCTGTGGAACTCTTGGGATGAATATTGATTTGAACATGCCAAGTGGTTTGCAAGTGGCTTCAATTTCTGGATTTAGAGGATACTATGATCNCAAGCATATCATGCATTTGAGTATAGATGGAAGTGTAACAGTCTTCAGAAATCACTTCTTTAGCTTCCAGTTGAAACATAAAGTAAGAATCCTCAAAATCACAGCATAGACAGCTCAAACCATTATGTGATTTGCACAAATTTTTTTCTTTTACATTNTCACCAGGAGNATATTATATTTGGGATCTCCTTGTTGTATGTACATTTCTATGAAAAGAAGATAAACATTCAATGAGTTTATCTTCCAAAGGAATTCCCAAAGCTCTAGGTATCCATTAATGCATTGCACTGATTTTTTTTTCAGCAATATCTTTGTGAACTAAAANAGTCACTTTGAATTCCATTTATTCTAAAAGCAAAACCCTCAACCATGATGGNTTATAGACAGAACTCTATATCCTATTAGCCTGTATAATTAACAACAAAAGTAAAATGTTTCATTCTTCTGTGCATCTTTGTCAGTACTTACCCAGACTTACCTCAAAAATGCTAATGATAACAGGAAAATTATACTTTAATTCCTGTTGTCAGTGAAATTGGTTTTCCATGATGTGAATGAGTTATAGTTTCACCTTGGAAAACTTTAATACCTATGTACACTTTTATCAAATTTTATCTACATTTCTCTTGTTTGCACACTGTCAATAAGTAAGTATGTATTCTTAATTAATTGTTAAATTAGTAAATGAAAGTTGTGTATCTTTAGATGGGTNTGAAGGTGTCTGTGTGGAATGTGGACTTGGTGGCCTTTGGGTAAAGGAGTGGTGTGTCTGAGTCACAAGGCAGATCTATTTTTAATTTTTTCAGGAACTCCGTACTGATTCTCATTGTGCTTGTACAAGTTTACAACCAGCTGTGAAGACTCTGAAGATGTTTAGGGGTTTTTTGTTGTGTTTTGTTTTATACACTAATATTCTGTTTAAAAAGCTGGCAAAGATTTTTTTCTCCCTTTTGTGTGCTGCCTTTTCATTGGAACGATGCTTTCCTTTGCTGTATAGAAACAAAAATATTTCTGTGAGATCACATTTGTGAATGTCTTACTGAGAAAGTCCTTATCCATGTCTATATACTGAAGCAAACTCCTTACTTTTCCCTCCTAGCTATAGTAAAAAAGTCACTGATTTTTATTTATTATATTATATTATTAGGCTTGGCATCAAGTACCTTTACCCATTGAGTTATCTTGCCAGCTGTAATCTTATAAGTAAGGTTTCAGTTCTTCATACAGCACTTTACCCATTTCAGTATCTTTGGACTCAGCAGTNGGGGTGCTACACTCTGTTGAATGGGTCATGCTGCTCTTCTTAGTCATACTTTTTCTTCTCTTCTCTTTCCTTTACCTCTCTCCATCCCCCCTCCTTCCTTCCTCCCTCCCTTCCTCCTCCCTCCCTCCCTCTCTTCCTTCCTCTCTCCTCCCTCCCTCCCTCTCTTCTTTCCTTCAGTGCTTCCCTTTTAATGAAATGAATCCGAAAGATGTACAGTCAGGCTCACATTGTACAGTTCACAAGCATGGACAAAACAAACAGAAGGACAGAGTTCCAACAGAAGAAGCTAACTCAAGACCAGGCTGAACTTGGCTCCAGGAGGTTTTTTCCTGGATGATGCTGGGGCCAGGACCACAAGACTAGACACAAGAGCAGTGGGCACAGGCTTCTCTTCCATCTTCCCCAGGTTGGCTTGGAAGTTTGTGTCCACATTTTCATGCATCTCACTTTCTCCCTTGGGTCCAAGGAGTCTCCAGAACTTGCTTCACAAGAGTTACTTCTCATCATTCCAGGCAACTCCAAATCTTCCCTGTCACCACCAGACTTGGCACCTGCTGACTTGTCCCCAAGATGGGGGATTTTCTTGAGGTGTCCTGGAGACGTTAGAGGCCATTTTGTTCTTCCACACAGGCTGTTCTGCTGGTTCATCAAAGCCTAATGAAAAATTGGACCCACTGCCTGGGGGCCTCAAAGCCTGGAAGCTGTCCTGCAGTTGGGTCCACACCCTTGAAGGTGGTAGTAGTGGTCATGACTTCTCTGCTTTGATGAGCTGTCCTCAAATTGGGCCTCACATGTCTGCTGCCATGATTTCCCTGCCTTGATGAACTGTACCCTCAAATTGAGCCAAAATAAAGCCTTCCTTAAGTTGCTTTGCCTGGGTATTTTTCTCACAGCAAAGAGGAAAGTAACATTACAGAAGCCTTGGNTTTGGAAAGTACCACCTTCTTAAAACTAAAAAACCACATAGAGGTGGTTTGTGTGCCTGCCATCTATGGAAGGAACCTGGTGNCAATGAAGTGACAAGATGACATGGCCAAGGAGTAGCAGCTATGGTCCTTCAATGAGTGGGTGCTGTCTTCCAGTCTGTGTGCTATCTAATGGGATGGGTAAATAACATGTGTGCTTGCCAGGAAGCTTAACAGAAAAGCATTTGTCCTAGTTTGTTAAATGCCACAGACAGTGTTCCTACAGCTTAATACTCAGCATTCTTATATAGCATGTTCTTAAAGATTTTTAAAAACAGAAGATTTGTAAACATTGCCTGTCTTTCAATGCACAGTGAGAGACGAAACCAAGTGAGTGGAATAGTAAAGTCCCACTAATCCTTGTAACATCACCCNCATTTTGTGACATTCTTTGCATAACTATCAGGAAAGCAAGCTTCCTGATTACATTTTCAGATGGGACCTCAGGATGTGTCTTCATGCCTTATTCTGATCTTCTCTAGTGCATGTACCTGAGACAAA